>BQNB010013391.1:22817-77262 GCA_026074375.1 Tanacetum coccineum | reverse complement strand
CGAAAAAACAAAATAAATAAATAAATAAATAAAAATTAAAAATTAATGGCCCGCAACAACGAGCGAAAAATTAACGCCCGTAGCAACGCGCGGATATCTTTGCTTGTTTTTGGTGTAATTTGTGTTGATTGAGGGGGTGTTTGTTTAAAGCTTATTTTTGGGCTGATGAGCCCATTTTTATGGTTTATTTTAAATTTTATAGCCTAAATTAAGCTTGTTATGATATATTACTTATAATAGTCCTTCCTGAAGATAGTTTAGTGGGTGGGGATGATATTTTTGGTTGAAAAGTGTAGTGGTCTTACTTTTTTCTTAATCTGTGCATTTTTTGTCTGGTACAATAAAATAGAGAGAAACGGAGTAATAAACTTACACAAGCTCATAAGCTAATAAATCCAAAAGTAAGCTTAGGGGTGTTTGGTTAAGCTTATTTGTGAGCTTATATTTCATAAGATGGAATTTTCAAGCTTATTTTGAGACTTAGTGGTCTTATATAAATTAATATATCATGATAAGCATATATTAGCCTATAAGTCTTAAAATAAGTCGAAAAAGTTAGGCTTATGAAATATAAGCCGAAATCAGATAAGCTAAAACCCCAAAAATAAGCTTAAACAAACACCCCCCGAAGCCATTGAATTCGTTGTCTTTGTTTAAGAGGGCAATGTTTTATACCCGGGTTGACCCGTCCGGTTGAACCGGGAACCGGGCCGGATATGACAGTTGTTTGCTTGCTTATGAACCAACCATTTTTTTGTTGGCCCGGGTCGACTCATTCTGCTAAATCCAGCTGGGTAATACCTTTCATTTTTTAAAAGTTTGGTATTGAATTTCTAATGTTTTAGAGCTGTTTGGATATGTTTAAGTGCTGTTTGGAGCTTTTTAGGGGTGTTTTTGGAGCTGATTAAGGGTTTTTTGGATAGGTTTAATTGCTATTTGTATCTGTAGGAATTTAATTTCCATGTTTAAAAGCTGTCGTTCTTTTGCATAAAACCGGCTCCACACGACGGTTCAACCAGCGACTCGGCCGGGTCGATCAAAAAACCGGTTTTTTAAACAATGCAAAAAGGGTATAAAGATTATGACTTTTGACCATCATTGGTCAAACTTATTACTCCCTTGCTAACATGGTAACTTTCTGTTTTTGTTTCGCGCCATTGGAGTACTCTATAAGTGACTTATAACACGCAAATGGTTTGATGTTAACATTGATTGCATAAATAAAAGAAGATTGATCTGATATATGTACTAAATTGAAGGGACACATGAAAAATCATGATCTTGAGCCATTAATTCATCATTTTTCCTTGTGTGTTTGGTTCATATAATTAGTCATCCGTAACACGTTAGCAGTCCAACCAGTCAAAAGGGTTTTTTGGCGGATGAAAAATAATTTACAGATTTATTTTGTAATGGTTTCTGTGACATTTGCCCTTTCTTTTATGTTGAAGTATATATAACTATACGTAACTACTTTTGTTGGTGTCTTACAGAAATATTTTTGTTACAGTTTCATCCGGAGAATTGTGTCGGCATATTGGCAATGGGAGACACAGTTTATGATTTGGTTAAACCTACTAGAGATCTTCAAAAGATCATGTCTAGCATTCATGGTTAGCTTCTTTAATTAATCATGGCTAAATATATTGTGAACCATTGTATGATGTTTGCATAATTATCAAGGTCATTTGTTGCTCAGGTGCACTAATAGACAATGATAGTATGAGCATATTAGATGCACTCGAGAGGGCTCAGTTTGTTGGAAACAATATGATGTATAAAAGGATTGTTATATTTGCCGGAGGGTATGTCTGTTAATTCAACCTTTTAATTATATGCAGGTTTATTCCAAAAAATAATATTTACTGTATATGTTGTGCTTGTGTGTGTGATGCTTTGCTTTCAGTCCGGTATATTGGTTTAAGCATGATTTGATAGAAATTGGAATGAAGTTTAAAGAGAAGGGTGGCTGTTGATGTTATCAACTTGGGTGACAAGGACGGACCTAGGGCCGGAGTGTGTGAGGATTGGCGTGATGTGTTTAAAGATAACATAATCCCGAGGAGAAAGTAAGAAGTGAAGTCTCGAGGCGTTGGTTACTGCTGCGAATCATAATGACAACAGTCACATTCTTTATGTTCCAGAAGATTAGTTATCTCTTCGTGAGCGCTTATCAAGGTTAATACTAATATACTAGTTTGCTTAATCAGACTTGTATTGGTTACATGCTTAATCAGATCACTCGTATTGTATATATTTACTATCAGGTCTCTAATACTCTCACGGATACGGTGGGAGCAGTGTTGCAGCAGCAACAGCTTTGAGTCTATCATAGCAAGGCAAAAGGTGCAAATTGACGCATTAACTCAAGATAATGAAAAGCAGAAACGAGAGTTGGAATTTTTCCGTACTGCATCTTTGAATTTTGTGCGCAAGGTACAAGACCATGATTCTCGGAATTGGTGATGTATGTGGCTCCTGAACTGTTGATGATTGTCCGGAACATCTAAAGTTTAATTTTTTTCTGTTTAAAAAATTGTCCCTGGTTGATTTTATGACTTTGTGCGCGCGTATGTCTGATTTGAGTTGTACTTAATTGCTAACTTGACAATTTCATCTTTAATGAAATGATTCATATAGTTAGACGTTGTCTATGCAAACTATGGTATTGGTATACATGAAAATGTAATAGCATAGTAGGTACTCCTCGAATTATCTCTTTAGGTTGTTGAACCTATTTGCTTTGGGCTTGCTATTATTAGCCAATTTTTTGATGCTGGGTAGCGCCGTTGCAATGGTTGTCAAGGTTTTATCCGGTAAGCTCCAACCAGGGGGGGGTGGGGGGGTAATGTCTTTTAGATTCAGATTATGACACGACTTCATTCTCGTTATGAATAGCCACATCACTAGGTAGGGGCTCATTCATTCACTTCCTTTTTACTATCCTGATACCAAAATAACACCAGACGAAAACAGTCACCAAGAAATTTGGATGGAATCTGACTGTTTTGCTCTGCAGAACTGCTACTGCTGTAACAAACATGATGCTGAAGTCAAGAACACAATTCTTCAGATCGTGGATCAAGGTTCTAAATTTACGTCCCCCGACTGGCAAGTCATCCATGGGGCTGTTTTCAATGTGTAGTGTTAGAATCTTAATGCTCGTTTTTTCAGCGCTTGTTGCCAAACAAACTTTCTATCCTAAACACTAAATACTCTAAAATGCTCCATGCAATGTTGAAGTAAATATTTGCTGCCAGGCTGAATACGAGGATATCCTTTGGAGTTAACGTGGCAAGGTCCTTCGGATACATGTGTATAAGAGAGAAACGCGTTAGCCTCGTCCTGAGTTTGATCCCAAGACAAGCTCCAATGTGAGAGTAAGTGTGGATATAAGTCGGGAGGCCAAGCAATAAATATGAGCGAGAGTGCAGTAAATGGCACGTATATTCGAGGAGATTTGGGTGTATTTATAGTGCCCGAAATACTATTCGGTTTTATTATTTGAGCACTGTGCGTGACACCTAGGGGATGACGAGCCACACTACCCCTAATACAGGTGTCAACTCAAGCGACATGTTCATAGGAGACAATATCCCGTGAAATCTGGAAATGGCGGCGTACCTCAAGTCTTTGGTACGGACTGCCAGGTTGAAGGGTCTTCTGGTTAAAAGAGTGTTTTCATGCCTTCCGGACACATATCCTTCGGATATGGATCGTCCGGTCATATATACGTCAAGATGTCCCCCATTATTGCATTAATAACAAAAAGCTAATGACGTGATACTTAAAAAGGATTATTTTAGATCTTGCTTTCTTGGATGCAGACACGAAGGGTTTTGTTGGGCCGACGAAGGTAGCTATAGGCAAAATCCATTATTGCGAATACGTTAAAAGTGCGTAATCTCTTGCCTAGGGAAGTGTGATCGCGACACGCGTCCTCGATATCCTTTTTACGCCTCTGATGTTGCCACGTCGGCGTCTCACATAACGTGACATTTCCTTTCCTCTCTCTTCCCTTATAAATACGTCCTTCACCCCATACAGTTTCACTTTTTACAATCGCTCTCTTTGAATCGGCTAGCAAACCTTCCGGCTTCTCCTGCTTTCAGGTGCGTTCCATCCTTCCCTTGTTTAGTCTTTACTTGCGTTACCTTTTCTCCGGTTTCTACATACTAGTGCGAAGCCGTGAGTTTAGGGGTTTCCCTTCGCGGGTCTCTCCTAGTGGTTCTGGTAGACAATGAAAAATCCAGATTTTCTTCCGGTGCGAAGCCGTGAGTTCTAGAGGTTTCCCTTTACGGGTCTTTACTAGTGGTTCGGGTCCCGGGGCCTGCCCATTTGGATGGTTTAACTCGGGGGTCGAATTTCAAGTGTGATGTCATATATATATATATACTATAATATAGGATAAGCTCTGTTGGAGAAAAACCTTAATTTCGGTGAAAAACCCAGAAAACCCAGAAAAACCAAACAAATGCCCTAAAAAAACCAAACAGATGCCCTAATTTTTTCAGGCTAAAAATTGTTTTTTCAGGCAAATATGGCATCGATTTACTCTCTGTAAAAACCCAAAAAAACCAAACAGATGCCCTAAAAAACTAAACAGATGCCCTAAAAAATCTTTTATATAGCCTGAAAAAATTAGGGCATCTGTTTGGTTTTTGAGTTTTTTACAGACATTATATCGAGGCCATATTTGCTTGAAAAACCAATTTTTTGTCTGAAAAAATTAGGGCATCTGTTTGGTTTTTTTAGGGCATCTGTTTGGTTTTCTGAGTTTTCTAGCAAAATATGGTTATATATATTTATATATATTATATTATATATAAATATATATATAATATCTAATTATATATATATATATATATATATATATATTTACCAATAAATGCTTTCTTTACCCCACATTGACTACATCTATCCTATCCTTTCACCATATAAACCATATTGTTCTACTCCCTACCTCCATGGATCCGTCAATGAAAAAAGATCCTCTATCGACGTTTTGAGGATGTTTTTGTTCTAGTACACGAAGGTTAACGTCAGGGTTCATGGACAATATATGCTTTCAGCGACAATGTTATGAGCTCTCGTCGAAACCAAATATTGTTTTGTTGAGAATGGAGTTACTTCCATTGAATCAAAAATGTGATAAGAGACTCATTTTCTATGGATCACATTCATGTAGCTATGTATTCTTGTAGATCTAAAAGTTGAAGAATATATAAATTGATCGTATTGATTGGCAAAAGGTTCAACCTTATTAGATGAAAAATGTCAAACTCTTGTGGAAAATAGAAATTGTGGTGTTAATGTTAAATAAACGGGTAAACAATGTGGTTTTTCTTGTTCAGATTACCCGGGAAGGGTGAGCCTTTTTTACTCATGTACGCGGCCTCATTGGAATAATCCCGAGACCGTTTCTGACCCTTCCCCGACAACACCAAATGTACAGTGAGGTTTTGAATCCTTGACCTCTTGTTTGAAAGCCAATGACCTTACCACTAGACCAATTCGTGGTGGTTTTGTGAGGTTAATGTCAAATATGTTCTATTTCTTACACAATAGAGTGACACAATATATGACAGCAACTTCGCCACATTTCTTTTGTATCTTACGGGTAGATGACTTTTTTGTGAAAAATAAGGAAAAGGAAAATATGGAGTACGTTTCATGATCATGACAATTACATGCATGGTGTTGTCCATTTTCTTTGGCTATGAAGAGGAAGAAAGCAATGAAGCGCAACATGAAAACTTCACATGTGTTACAACAACTTTGACTCCAGTTAATGAAGCACAACATGAGAAAAGATAGATAACACCGAAGTCACTGAAGCATGACTCTAAAGGCGCTGAAGTCTATGAATTTTGGATATTTCGTTGTATTTCCCATTGTTGAAATAGCATAAAGCCGATTAATCGTCGCGTAGGCGCTACTGGGCCACCAACCTTGCTGATTTGCGTAAATTGGTCAAACAAATCGTTCAACTATGGTCAACAGCGGTCAACGACGCTTAATGGTGGTCAAACTTGCCGGAAACCAGCAAATCTTGCCAGAAATACCCAAGAGTCAGCGTAAACTTGTTTTAATCACTTATAGCAGTTGTTTATATCTATTATATGTTTTTTTTAATCTTGCCGAAATATCCAAAACAAGCCGGAAAAACCTAAAACTAGCCAGATATGCCAATCCGATTAATCACCGAGATTAATCCCGCCTTGATTTAAAAGCTAAAGGGGATGGACCACCCGACTATCAATTCACGATTTTTGCAACCTTAATTTTTTTTCTTAGAATGATTGATGTAAAGTTAGATCTAATATATTTACATTTTTCTAATGATTGTCACTACAATTTCAATAATAGTCGTTACAACTTCATAATATTTGACATGAACTTAATTGTTACAAGGACATAAATCTATCATAGGTAAATTGTCACACGACATAGATTTATCATGGGAAACTGGATGAAGCATACCTATGCATAGAAACCATGCAGATGTCAAATCACTGACAGAAGTATTCCGAACATTTTATTAATAATTACTTTTGTTTCCTAAATACGTGTCTTGTTTTCACTAGATGAATTCAACCCGACTTCAACCCAACTTACTTTTGATAATTGTGACAAATCCTATGAATCAACCAAAGTGTATTGATGAAGAAGTTTCGCTTAAATAACATTTTGAAAGAGTGACGGTTTAACATTTGAATTTTGAAATGAGAATTTTAGTGGAAGTGGGTTGGAAGATTATCTGGGAACTATAAACAAGGAATATGAAATCGTAATACTTTGTAATTTGATCACAGATTGTGTCACAACCAAAGACTGATATGTCATACTCGTACGTCATATATATAGAATTCAAATTCATCCTTGTAACTATGGTCCCACTTTTTGCGGCTCTTTTACTTGGGTTATTCATGTGTGGCCTCATTGCATATCGACGTAGAAAGAGAGCGTCTCCACAGGAACCATCAGGCGAAGAAGGTGGCAAATTTTTCTCAATAACAAGTTTTGATGGACAGGCGATGTATGATGAAATCATCAATGTAACAAATGATTTTGATGATGCATATTGTATTGGAATCGGAGGATACGGTACTGTGTATAAAGCTGAGTTACAACCCAACAATTTAGTAGCTGTCAAGAAACTTCATTCATCATCTGAGAATGGTGATCATATAGGCTTCCTAAATGAGGTACGAGCATTAACAAGCATAAGGCATAAAAACATAGTTAAACTCTATGGATACTGCTACCATGCTCGTCACTCATTTATTATTTACGAATATCTTGAGAAGGGAAGTTTAAAATCTCTCTTAAGTAGCGATATCACAGCAAAGGAAATGGATTGGCTGAAAAGGGTAAGAATTGTTAGGGCTGTAGCATGGTTTGGCTTATATGCACCATGATTGCACACCACCTATAATTCATAGAGACATTTCTATAGCTAATATCCTTCTCGATTCTGATTATGCGGCACATATCTCGGACTTTGGAACCGCGAAGTGTCTGAAGCTCGATTCATCCAATTGGACAGTTGTTGTAGGCACCTATGGCTACATTGCACCTGTGAACGCATAATCTTACTCATTGCTTCATATGTAATATCATAAACACGAAGGACCAAATATGTTAGTTAGAAACTTAATAACCGAAAGTTAGTTACAGAAAGTTAGTTATTTCGGTTGGAAAAAAGGAATGGACACATCGGTTTATTATACCGATTAGAAACTTATATATGTAGGAACATGTAAACGATTTAGAAGTTAGACAAAAATACTTATTCAATATTACTTTGCAACTTGTATAATTCGATCTAGAATTTGGGACAACATTTGGCATCAAGAGCAAGGGTTATACACGAAACAATTTCTGTTTCTGCATAACGAAAACATTAGCGAGAGGCCATAGTAGAACACGCTGAAAAAGAGAAGAAACATCCTTGTTTTTTCAGTGGGAAATAGGTATGGTTCTTTATTCTTCCAAAGAAACAAAAACTTGAATAAGGAGAGACGTAAAGGAGGATAGTGCTTATGTTTTTTGCGTGAAAGGATTGCAAACGTTAACACCAACGTTATTGGTGGATAAAAACTTTGTTGGTGACAACGAAGGGAAGGAAGAGACTCTTGGCGTATACAAGGAGACGTGGAAAACAAGAGTGGAAAACGCTAAAGAAGATTTCTTGTGTGTTTGCTATTTTTTAACGCGGGGGGGGACGCATGGACAAGAAGGATACACATCGTTGGATAGAGAACGAGTGGTAAGGCTTTGTGAAACCGGTTTAAAACAAAGAACAAAGCAATATAAGACGCGGGATAAAAGCGCAAGGAACGTTGTTGTGGAGAAGTTGAAAAACGTATACGTGACAAGCAAGAAGTAGAGCGCTCAGGTTTTGGTGTGGAAGAGTGTCGGGACGACACAAGAGAACAACAACAACAACAAGAATCAGAAACAAAGGAAGGTTTAGTTTGTTTCGGTGTAACAGATTCAGAAACTAAGGAATTCTGTTTCGGTGTAGAGTACCGAATTTGGTACCGAGTTTGTGCAAGAGGGTCGTTTGGATTTCGGTGCACAAGGAGAAGAAAAGAAGGCAACGTGTAAGTGTGGTATAGAGAAGAAGCAAGTTTTGCGTTTTGTTTGTGTCAAATACAAATAAATTCGACAACACAATAAGAACAAAACCAGGAAGCCGAGACTTTGGTTGTGATTCAAGGAAGAATTCGAGACAACAAAGCAAGGAGGCTGTGGAACATTTGTTTAGACTCGTTGGCAAGGAAGGAAATTCGAAAAAAAAGGGGAACCGTGGTGAAGTTTGTTTTGAATCAAAACAGCAACAAGGCAACAAAATCCGAAAGTTTTTGAAGGTTGAAGTCGAATAGGATTTGAAAAAGGGCAACGAGGCAGGAAGAAACAAAACAAAGTGGGAATAACATCAAACGTTGGTGAACAATTATTACTAACGAGACAAGGGAATACATCTCGTATTCATAACAATAAACGAGGTCACAAGTTACATTTCTTTCTGGATTTCAATTATATTAGAATAGTATAGATTTATTAGTTCTTACTATTAGGAAATCCCGAGAACTGTTTATTGATCCCGTATTACTAGGATTCCCGAAAACTATTTATATTCCCATATTAGTAGAGATACCATACTAGGAAGGATAATTCCCATACGCATTAGGAGGTGAAGATAATAAGCACATATAAGATGGCTGGTGATGATACGGCTAGCACTTCGGCACCAAAACCCGTAACACCAATCGCACAATATCAATGCCCTAAATTGAAAAACACAAACTACACCTTTGATTACAAATTAAAGTTTTATTAGAGGCAATTGGTTTGTGGGAGGCTATAGAATTCTAAGGAATAAAACTGGACGTAGATATTAAGAAGGGATAAGGCAAACAATTGCCTTTTTATATCAAAGCATTGACCGAAGATGTGAATTTTAAAGTAGGGGTTGCGAATCAGCAAAGGAATTATGGGTTCATTAAAAAACCAGACACGTTGGGGAAGAGAAAGTGCAGCAACGCATGGTTACTATCAGTGATGATTGGGTTTGAAACACTTCAAATGAAGGATGATGACACGGTGGTGATGCATTTACGGCCTAAATAAATGGCTATGCACTGAAGGGCAAGGGACTTTAGGGAAAAACTTTGGATGAATCACTTTTAGTACGAAAACTATTAGATCCACACCAGATAGGTTCATTCAGATAGTAGCATCCATAGAACAGACAAGTGATCTTGACGATTATCTCTTTAGATGAGATCACGGGAAAACTCAAGGCGTTTTGAGGATGGATAAATTAAGCTCCGGAAAGGCGGTTAAGTTGAAAGCCAGGAAGACACTTACTATTCGCACTGGGCGAACACTCGAGGACAAAAGGAAGGCGATTTAGTAAAACGCAGAGGTTGATTCAACATTTTTCACGAGGAAACGGGCAGAATAATAGAAGAAACATAAACATCTCACAAGGAGGGAATCGAACCACATAAGGAAACTCAAATAAGAGTAAGTTGAGTGGTGATTTGAGTAAAATACGATGTTTTAAGTGTCAGAAATGTGGACATTTAAGAAAGGATTGTTAACAGGAACATCGACAACCCAGGAACAATCAAACCTTATCTTAGAAGACGAAGAACCATCACTATTAATGACTACTCACGAGGATAAGTATGGTGAATGAGGCCAAATTCAACAGGAAAATATGCTTCAGGTGATGCAAGCATTATGGTATTTAGTTAATGGTGCAAGTATCCGTATGACGGACGTCTAAGATTCATTTTTAGGGATATTAATGATAGCGTAACAGGACGAGTACGATTTGGGTGGTTCATATGTACAAATAAAGGGTAGAAGATGCCTCTATATTGTTGGTTGTAGAAATCATGATCAGAGATAGTATCGAAAGTATACTATATACCGAACCCTTAAAAATAAAAAAAAAAGCAACATACTAAGTCTGGACAACTTCGGATATAGGTTGTAAGGTCTAATGGATGGAAACCAATTGACTTTGTTTTGATAGAGCAAAGAAGTTGTTGATGAAGGGTTGTGAAACGATCTAAGAATCGACTTTATAGGAATTAGAATGCAGATTGACACACCCTATATGTCATCTGTAGCAAATATAGATAACCAAGCATGGTTATGGGCATGCTAGATTAGGTCATCTGATCTTTGAAGTTATCAACAGATGACTTGAAGGTATGTGGAAGGAAATACCAAGAATAAATCATGCCGGACAAATATGTGAGCATGTTTTTTAGGAACTAACACAAGTAGGACCCATTTCTCAAATCAAGCTAATTTCAGATCAAAGAACCCATTGGAACTTAGTTATGGAGGACCTTTGCGGTTCCTATAAGTCCAGCCTACACATCAGGCAAGAACTAATATTCTTGTTAGTGGCTGATTGTACACGTTTCATGTGAGGATTATTTTGAACATCGAAAAGATCAAGCACTTTAGTACTTTCAAGGAATTTCAACAGAAGGTTAGAAATGAAAATGAGAATGACAGTGGAGGATGTAAGACAGCTAGAGGAGGTGCTTTTACATCAAATCGAATTCACTTTAAATACTGTAGGAGAATGAATAGCACGACAGTTGACAAGCACATTACTCCACCATAAACAGAATTGGAAGTAGTGGAATGAAGAATAGGACAGTGTTTTCAACTACGTGGAGTTGATGAAAGCGATGGAAGATTTATTTAACTTTTTGGGCAGAAGCAGTTAGACACGCCATTTATATACTCAATAGGGTACCTACAAGAGCCCTGATAGATAAAACTCCATACGAAGCACTCTACAACAGAAAACCGAATCTGGAAAACCTAAGAATATTCGGATGCACAGCTTATGCAAAGATAACAATACCTCACTTGAAAAAGCTGGATGACAGAAGCATACCAATGATTTACTTAGGAGTAGAGGAGTACAGGAATCAAAAGCATGTTAAGTTATATGATCCATATATCAAAGAAAAATAACACGTTAGTAGGGATGTAAAGTTTATGGAAACAAAACCATGGGATTGGAATAAAGATGAAGAGGATACAAGTACACAAAACACATTTTGGACTAGTTTTGTGGTAGAAGGAGTTGACAATGAAAACGCTACACCAGTCAACATTGAAATCAATGATAATATTGACAATACGTATCAGGAACAGGATCCGGTTAATGATCCTAACTCGCCAATCACACCATCAACATACACTTACAACCCACACTCAGAAGAAGAAGAAGAGGCTACTACTAGTTCGACGGAGAACTTAGGAAATAGATTTGATCATGTACCAGTACGAGGTTTCAAAGACTTAGCCGAAATATATCAGAGTACACAAGAAGTTGAAACCGAAACTCTGCTATTTACGGAAGAAGAAGACACCGTAAACTACAAGGAAGCATCAACAGATAGAACTGGATTAAGGCATGGAGATTGAATTAGATTCAATCAACAAGAAGAATTACATGGACTCTAGACTCTTTGGACACGGATCAAAAGGCAATAAATAGGACTCAAATGGGACACTATCTAAGTATCATTTGGGTATTATATTTATCTCATCTGGTTGTTTTTTTTTTTTTTCATTCCAACAATTCTTACCCCCCACTCAACCCTACATAATTTTTTTTTTTTTTTTTAAAACCAAGAGGGATGCAGAAGGAAAGATCATCAAATATAAGGCACGATTAGTAGCAAAAGGATATGTACAAGAACAAGGAATAGACTTCGATGAAGTATTTGCACCAGTTGCTAGGATAGAGACAGTTCGGTTAATATTAGCATTAGCAGCATATCATGGATGGCAAGTACACCACTTAGATGTAAAATCAGCATTTTTACATGGAGATTTGAAGGAAGAAGTCTATGTTACACAACCTGAAGGATTCGTTCAACAAGGAAACTCAGGGAAAGTTTACAAACTCATTAAAGCATTATATGGGTTAAGACAAGCACCAAGAGCTTGGAATGTGAAGCTTGATCAAACCTTAAAATCACTGGATTTTATGAATGTTAAGCTCGAAAAAGCAGTCTACACAAGAGGAAGCAAGACTTCTACGGCTTTATAGTTGGGAGTTTATGTAGAGATTTGAATATCATGGGTATCCAAGAAAGGAATAGACGTATTTAAATCCCAGATGAAAGATAATTGAAATGATGCGACTTAAGGCTTATTATCTTATTACCTTAGGATAGAAGGATCCACAGACAGGAGGTTGAGGACACAATCAAGCAAACAGGTTATATAAACAAGATCTTGAAGGAAACAAGTATGACATATAGTAATGACACGAAGATACCAATGGATCCTGGTACTATGTTGGTCAAGGCGAAAGATGGAAACTCAGTTGACGCAACTTATTACAGAAGTTTAATTGGAAGTATCAGGTACTTACTACATACAAGACCAGATCTTAGTTATTCAGTCGGACTACTCAGCAGATTCATGCAAGACCCGAAGGATCATCACCTGAAGGCAGTAAAGCAAGTAATCCGATATATCAAAGGAACAAAGGAGCATGGCATAATATACAAGAAAGAAGGCAGCTGCAAGATTACAGGTTACAGCGACAGTAGTTATGGAATCAACACTGATCAAGGAAAAGGAACTACTGGGATAGTATTTTATTTTGGAGAATCACCTATTACCTGGTGTACTCAGAAGCAACCAACAGTGGCGCTATCATCATGTGAATCAGAATTCATGGCGGCTACTGGAGCATACATGTCAAGATATGGTTTAAAACGATCTACTTAGTGATTAACTGGATGGAAGAGAAATGGACTAAAGCTGTAAGGTCGGACAACATTTCAATCATATACATCATTCAGGAAACCCAGTTTTTCATGGGGAGAAGGCATGGCACATTCGACATTCGCTATCATTTCATTCGAGAATGCGTAGAGAATGGGCACATCAATGTGGAACACGTCAGAGGAGAACTACAAAGAGCAGATATTCTAACGAAGGCTCTACCAAGATTGAAGTTCGTGACTATGCGACAAATGCTCGGAGTTCAAGATTTAGGACGAAGCAACGATCAAGATTAAGGAGGAGAATGTGAACGCATAATCTTACTCATTGCTTCATATGTAATATCATAAACACGAAGGACCAAATATGTTAGTTAGAAACTTAATAACCGAAAGTTAGTTACAGAAAGTTAGTTATTTCGGTTGGAAAAAAGGAATGGACACATCGGTTTATTATACCGATTAGAAACTTATATATGTAGGAACATGTAAACGATTTAGAAGTTAGACAAAAATACTTATTCAATATTACTTTGCAACTTGTATAATTCGATCTAGAATTTGGGACAACAGCACCAAGTAACTACCATATATTTTAAAGTTACATATACGTATCTATTCTCCAGTTTCAGATCTATCTATGATATAACATTTTTTTTTGTATTCTAATGTTTCCTTCCATGTAGAGCTTGCTTATACGATGGTGGCGACAGAGAAATGCGATGTGTTTAGTTTTGGAGTTGTTGCACTAGAAGTGATTATGGGAAAGCATCCTGGAGAACTTATATCATCTCTACCAACATTGTCTAGTGATGATCTATTGCTGGCCAATGTAGGAGACAAACGAATTCCGCCACCATCATCTCTAGTTGAGAAACTAGCTCATTCACTTTTGAATGTCTCACGGGCATGTTTGAACTACAACCCACAGGAAAGGCCAACAATGCTCCAAGTCACTGAGTTATTGTCAGTGGATGATCGACTTTGGATGAAGATGCATGTATCTGTAACTTAATGCTAGTTGGGTCGATTTTGTATTATGTCTGGTCATAAGTCATGAAGGTTAATAGAAATTTTATGTTTTTTTTCTTGTCCTGAATTATGTTGTAGATTGTTATTTAATAAGGAAATAATTTATACTATCAATGAAGATTGCTACCTTTATAGACTAACATAGTTACGTGTATTATGGATCTATTTGGTAATCTCTTTAAATTATTCCAGTTTTACAATCAAAAAAATATACCCTGGAAAATTTGTATATCAATTAGTATTTTTTCTTACTCGTATCAAGAAATTAACTAAACAGTGAGTGCAAAGGTAGGGCAAAGAAGACGGTGGAAGTGTGTCAGTTTGTCAAAAAACATGGCATAGATTTGAGAAGAAAAAATCTGACACTATAAAAACATGGCATAGATTGATCAGTTACTTGTGATATACCACATATCTCACAAAGGTCAGCGAGCTCGAATCCACTACTCCGCCATATTCAAAGGAATTCCACTTATCATAATTAACATTGTAGTTAGGTTTTAGTTTAGTTTTTGGATTTTAAATCAATATTCAGTTCTCTCAAAGTTCTATCTTGTAAACACCCAAGTTTATGTAACAATTCATCTATGAAAGCTTTATTTTCGGATTTCTAGTCCAATCTCGTGAAGAGGGCTAATTTGATTCCATTTTACCAACTTTTATGTCCAGTAACATTCTATTCTTATACTTTCAGGTAGTTCTTTTACTACTTTGTAGACATCTTTAAAACTTAATGCTGCAAGCAACTTGTATATTCAAGCAAGACTACCCAAAAATACCGTGATACAAAGCAAAATCGGTTGTTTTTTTGGGTCAAGTGTTCCCGCGGTAAATGTATTACTCAAAAAAATGTTTAAGTACCATAGATGTGGGTGAATCTCACATCTCGGCCCGTTACATAGGCGGAAGCTAACATAACAAACACAACTAATCCAAAGGAGGATACTACTATAACTAGATTACAATTGACTCAACAAATATCAAAATGAATCTATTTCTTCTTCCGACAACGGACCGTGATATCGAACTCATCACAAATAGCCTCAAGGTTATCAGACATATCATGACTATCATAGAGTCATCATAAGGGTCGTAGTCATCATCCCATTTCATTTCCCTCCAGTTTTCCTAAAGCTATTGGTACCATAACCACTGTCACTACCACGTCTTAAGCCTGTTGATGGCATAAAACTTGTGTGTTAATCGAACACCTCTTCCACTTCACTATCCGTTAAAATACTAATCGTATTCCGGTCTTATAAAGTTGAGGGACTAATTGTGTAATTTTATATTTCTTACTTTAAGCTGAAAAGATTGTTTGGAGTTGGTTTGACAAGCTAGACAAAGTCTAAGGAGCAGATGTAGCTAGTAACTCAATGTTTTAGTCAAGGCTATATAAGCCTCTCATATCGACAGATTGGGCATAACCTTAATTGTGCTTCTCTTTATACTCACAAAAGCTCTCAACCTCTCTCTATCCCTCTCTCTCTTGAAAATCCAGTATCAATCTCTTTATTCAATGTTGATTCTTGTTTTGTAATAGAGTTACAACAAAATAGCTGAGCTAACTTGTTTAATTGATTTTGTTCAACTAATTAAGATGAGTTCTTGTGATTTTGATAGAGGGTTTGTATTGATCTTGGATTGATTTTAAAAATCAAGGTTTCATAAATTTTTAGGGTTTTTTTATTTTGAAAAGGTTCTTGATCAGTGTTGTTAATTAATAGATCTTATATTAATCTGGTTAACTCGTAAGTTTTAAGAAAACGCCCAATTTTTGAAAAAATTAGAGTTTAGTTAATTTGGGGCTTTTGATCTTAAAAGGCATTTGGTGATCAATTAACCATTGTTAATTGATTTTTTTCTGATTATCATTGGTTCTAGGTAAGTTTTGGAGAAAGCGCCTAATTCTTGCAATTAGGGTTTCTGGTGATCGATTTGGGAATTAAGATTCTGGGTTCTTGTTATCCTTTGATTAAGTGAATCAAAAGGGTAGTAAGAAAGTCTTATGTTGGTTCTTTGCTGATTGTGCGCTCTATAATACCTCTCACACCTTCTTTTTAATCTTGTTTTTATTTTTTTGCAATAGACAGCTGAGGATACGTAAAGGCACTATTGAGAAGATGTGGTATTGATTGGGTGATTATTTGTTCGTTCTTGTGGTGTTGTGAGGTATTATTTGGTTTTTAAATAAGTCTTTCTGCGACTTACCACTTTTCTACTTTTTTATTGCTTTATTGTTATTTCTGTTTGTTCTTGATAACGCCTAAATTATACATGTTTTTGGTGGCGTTATTTGCATATATTTAATCATTTCTCGTGAACTTTCGATACTTAATAGCATGAATTCCTTGCAGGTTTACTTGAAGACATCCCGAGGATAAACACAACAAGTTAAGTATTTATATACTAAAGAAACAATATACAAAGAAAAGATAAAGTTCAAGCTCTAAAGTACAAATGTGCGCCGCACTTACCAATTGTGCGCCGCACTTATCCTCAAGTCATGAAATAAAGACTTAGTCAAAATTCAGCATTAACTCCACAAGTACGACACACTTACTATTTTGTGCGCCGCACTTCCCATCTGACTACGAAGAATAAATGAAGACTTTAATGTTACTGCATTAATACCCCAAGTACGCTACACATATTCTCTTGTGCGCCGCACTTGTTTACTAAACATTTAAATCCATCGTATTTAATCACCAAGTACGCCGCACAAATATCTTTGTGCGCCACACTTTCACCCCTCACTCAGCCGATAAATAGGGGACGAATTTCAAGAATTCATCCATCCTTTCTTTGTTTCTTCTTGTAACAATCTCACACACACCACTTCCCTCATAAGCCCTTTCCAAACATCCACCAAGCATAAAACACCATACCCTCTTGGAGAAATCAAGATCAAACAACCAAGAACGAAGAAGATCATCATACTAGTTTAGTGAAATAATGAAGTTTATTGTTGAATCAAGCTATGTTATGAACCATTCAGCCATGAGAGGCTAAATCTCTCAAGACTACTCGGTGATGTTATGATAATGAATAAGTGTTTGATATGATCTTGATCTTTTTAATCTCAAGCTTATGTTGCAATCCTGTTATATCCTATCTTATCAATTTTTGCTTATCAACTTAGATTATATAATCATATCGGTATAGGTCGAAATACTCGTTATGATATATGTGGTTTTAAAGATTTGTCTGTAATCTTTATCGTTTGTGTCGAGAAATCCACTTTCGTAAATTGGTAAACAAAATAAGCTTTGATATAATAAGTAACTAAACTATTTGAGTGACACATTTGGTCTAGTCTACTAAATAGTTAATTTGTGAAAACATTTTCTGACGAGAAATCCTTTTTGTAAGTTAAAGGTTCCAGTTTCAAGATCATTTCCAACACTTATGAATTATTTTCAACTATCCGAGTAGTCATCTTTATTGTCACTGGTAAAACAAAAAGTTATTTTCAAGTTAAAGTCTATTTTTTTTATTATCTAAACACCACTCAAATCCCTGTGGAACGATCTGGTCTTACCAAAAAATATTATACTACATACGTAGGTTATACTTTTACCCGTGTGTTTTCCTATAGTAAAATTGGTATTTTCAGTCATTATAAATTTAAAGCTTTTTAAACACATCAAAGTTTTTGGCGTTGCTTCCGGGGATTTTTAAGTTGTTCTGTAGTCAACTATGAAAATTACTTTAACTCCTCCTCTTTTTCAAAAATTCGTCGTACAGCTTTCTGGCAAACTGACCCAAACAATTTCTTCTTTGGATGCATACACGTGGTTCCAATTCTGAACTTGTTGAACCATTACCTAAACCTGAACGTACTCTGAATTGAAGACTTCGTGGACGAAACAAAAGAGTTCTATTCGATCAAAGAAACAATCCACCATGACACCCGAGAATTGTCTACCCGCCAATTTTCAACATCAATTACTTTCGTAACTTTCTTGATATTCTTTGAAATTACAATCCAATGGATGATGAACCCATGTGGGCTGCCGACCGTGTTGTTGCTCCGACTCCCGGTTCCGCAATCACTATTCCTAAAACCGGAAACAAATTTTTTATTAAAGGTAACCACTTGACTCTCGTCAAAGGAAACCAATTTGATGGTAGAACCAAAACCGATCCTCATAAACACATTCATGAAAGAATCTGCGATATGTTTAAATACAGAGATACTAAAAATGAAGCTGTCCGCCTGATGATGTTTCCCCTATCACTCATTGGAGAAGCAAAAACATGGCTGGACGAACTCAACGAAGGATCTATTAAAACGTAGGATGAACTTCGAACTACTTTAATTAGCCGATTCTTTCCCCTAGAGACTCGAATTGCGATAATTGGCGTTCAAGCGGACGGAATGATTATAATCGAGACAACTACCGATCCAACACAGATGACAAACCATACGATCTTCAAAGACAATTCAACGATTTCATGAAATCTCAGCAATCAACCAACGCTTTTGTCAAAGAAACATTCATGGACCTCGAAACTTAACTCGAAACAGTAACGAAGAATCATTAAGCTTTAATCCAAAACCTCAAAACTAAGTTCGACAGACTTATTGACAAGCAATCTGGACAACCTTCTGGATCTCTTCCAAGCAACACTTAACCAAACCCACGAAGTAGCAAAGCTTACCAACCACCGCAAGCTCGTAATGAGCATGTGAATGTCGTATTCACAAGAAGTGGTAAATCCTATAATCCAACAGATAACCCGAATGAACAAAACAAATCTGAAAACCCTATCAACTTTGATAGTGATAATGAAGACGATGAACCTACACCACAACCAAATACTAAACCCCAAAACCAATTACAGAAACACCGTTACCAAAACCATACAAACCAAAAATCCAGTATCCTCAACGCCTTAGAAAAGTAAAAAGGGAAGCCCAATACGGAAAATTCCTCGACATGATCTGAGCCGTCCGAATCAACGTACCTCTTGTCGACGTCTAAGCCAGAATTCCTAACTATGGAAAATTTCTTAAAGAGCTCATAAGCAACAAACGTAAAATCGAACAAATTTTTGCCGCTTTCCTAAGCGATGAAAGTTCAGCGATGATCTAAAATAAAGTTCCACCAAAACTTGGAGACCCCGAAAGTTTTCTTGTTCCATGCAACTTTAATAAAACTTTCTCCTGTAATGCTTTAGCCGACTTAGGTGCTAGCATTAACCTTATGCCATATTCCTTATATGCAAAATTATCTCTCGAAACTCTTAAATCTACCAAAATGAGCATAAGATTAGCCAACAGATTGTTCCAATACCCTGTTGAAATAGCAGAAAATATGCTCGTTGAAGTTGGTAAATTGACTTTTCTTGCCGATTTCGTTATTCTCAAAATGGAAGAAGACAACAAAGTTCCCCTAATTTTAGGACGACCCTTTCTTCACCCAGCTGATGCAGGTATTCGAGTTAAACAGAAACAACTCAATCTTAGAGTTGGGACTGAACGAATGCTCTTTAATATCGACTATGCGATGAAACACTCTTACTCAAACGATGATACCTGTTTTAGTATCGATGTTATCGATGAAATTTTAGAAGAAGATTTAAATGCTCTTCTAGACGAAGGAAGCAAAATCCTCTATTCCATAGAAGGAACCCTTCTCGAAGAAGAAATTTTGCAATGATCCATAAATAAAGTTCCACCAAAACTCAGAGACCCAGGAAGTTTCCTTATTCCATGTAATTTTAACAAAACTTTCTCCTATAATGCTTTGGCCGATTTTGTAGATTAGCATTAACTATGCCATATTCCTTATAAGCAAAATTATCATCTCGAGACTACTAAACCTACCAAAATGAGCTAAGATAAGCCGACAGATCAATTCCATATAACCCTGTTGAATAGCTGAAAATATTGTTCGTTGAATGTTGGTAAATTTACATTTCCTGCCGGTTTTCCGTTATTCTCCAATTGGAAAAAGAAAAAAAAAAAAAAAAAAAAAACAAAAAAAAAAAAATAAAAAAAAAAAAAAGAAAAAAAAAAAAAAAAAAAAAAAAAAAAAAAAAAAAAAAAAAAAAAAAAAAGAAAAAAAAAAAAAATAAAAAAAAAAAAAAAAAAAAAAAAAAAAATTTGGGGGGGAAAAAAAGACATAACAGTTCCCATAATCTTGGGATGACCCTTCCTTCACACTGCTGATGCAGTTATTCGAGTTAAACATAAACAACTTAATCTTGGAGTTGGGACTGAACGAATGATATTTAATATCGACACTGCGATGAAACACTCTTACTCAAACGATGATACATGTTTTAGTATCAATGTTATCGATGAAATCTTAGAAGAAGATTTCGATGCTCTTCTAGATAAAGGAAGCAAAATCCTCCATTCCATCAAAAGAACCCTTCTTAAAGAAGAAATCTTTTCCGAATTTGACGAATTCATGGCAATGACTACCGATGAAAATTCTAAATCTGAATCCGATACCGAAGAACCACCATTCGAGAAAATCATTATCAACACCGATTATAAAATCAAAACTTCTCTCAAAGAACCTCCTACGGATCTTGAACTTAAACCCCTTCCTGATAACTTGGAATATGTATTCCTGGAAGAACCATGCATTTCTTGCCTGAATATTAATATCATCTCAACTATCTGCTCAAAACAAAAGCAAACTTGTATGCGTCTTTAAAAAACATAAAGAAGCCTTTGCATAGAAAACGACAGACATTCATGGTATCTGTCCATCATTCTGCAAACACAAGATACAACTTTTGGATGACAAGAAACCAGTTGTCCAAAAACAAAGAAGGTTGAATCCAAATATGCAAGAAGTTGTTAAGAAAGAAATCGTGAAACTCTTGGATACCGGTATTATTTATCTAATTATTGATAGTTTTTGGGTTATTCCTATTCATTGTGTACTAAAGAAAGGTGGTATTACAGTTGTCACAAACGAAAATGATGAACTTATCCCAACAAGAACCGTTACGGGTTTGCGAGTATGCATCGATTATCGTAAACTCAATGAAGCAACCGCAAAAGATCATTTTCCCTTGCCGTTTATGGATTAAATGTTAGAAATACTCGCAGGAAATAAATATTTATGTTTCCTTGATGATTTTTCTGGATATTTTCAAATTCCTATCGATCATAATGATCAAGAAAAAACAACATTCACATGTCCTTTCGGAACATACGCTTATAGGCGAATGCCTTTTGGGTTATGTAATGCCCCAGTTAGTCATCAAAGTCTAACTCGTCTAATCCAGGTTGTCCCCGAATCATGGTAGCCACTACATGCCACACAGATGGAAGGCTTCTTAGAAACTTCAAATTTGCATCTTCAATGGACACCGTAGCATCATGTAATTCAAGCATGCTAAGAATATGCTGAAACCTTTCATATGCTGAATCTAGTTCTTCCCTAGATCCAATGGTAAATGTCTCAAATTGTTGTTTCAACAGATTCTTTTGCATCTTCTTTGATGCTTCGTTTCCTCCAAATCTTGCTTTTATGGCTTTCCATAAAGATCTTGCATCTACAGCATCATGAAAACTGAGAAGATGTCTATCAGGTATGGCAGAAAGCAATATATTAAGGGCTTTCTCATTGTTTCTTCTTGCGTTTGCAGCAAGTGAAGTTTTTGGTGCAGACACTGAGGGAGATGCAGGATCAGTTGTGGTTTGGTTTCCATTAGTGATTATGTCCCATAGTATGTGATCAGTGATAGCGATATACTGTCGCATCTTCATGGACCATAGGTCATATTCACCTTTCTTGATTATAGGGATTCTGAGTGCAGTAACGGACGAGGTGGGAGGGATAGGTTCTGTTTCAGACATCTTTTATGAGTTTAGAAAGATTTCGATTGATTAAAAGTTCTTCAAGGTCAGAGTCTCTTCACAAGCTCTGATACCACTTGTAGGATCGATATTCCTTAATGAAACACTGATATACTGTCAACTATGCGGAATCTAGTTGGCAGTACTTAAGAAGAACACACAATAGTTTCTCAAACGATTTCTTTTATAAACCTTTTGAATCTGCCTAAATTGCAGATCCCTAATACAATACTAATAAATCTTAACTTCGTGTTTTTCTATGTTTGTTCTATATCTTCTAATATCTTCCTAGAGATCCTTTTATAAACATAAGGATAACCTCTAGTAGATGTACAGTCCTTGTATATCATAAACACTAATTGATACTTATCACTAATAACTGTTACAAGATAAATGCTAAAACAACCGTTTAAACTTTATAGTTCCTATAATAAAGACAGTACTTTGACTTTTCACTTCTACGCAGACAGTACTTTGATCTTTTCATTTAGCAGTACTTTGATCTTTTCATTTAGCAGTACTTTGACTTTTTCATGGCAGAACTTTGACCTTTTGACTTGTATTTCCCAACAATCCTCCCCTAACTTGAATTCGACTTGCTTGACTTCAAGTTTCTTGATAGTTGGTCTTCTTTGTTTAGCAGTACTACCTTTTTAATCTTTTCATTTAGCAGTACTTTGACTTTTTCATGGCAGAACTTTAACCTTTTGACTTGTATTTCCCAACAATCCTTATTCCTCCCCAATTTGACTGAAGACACTTTTTTCTTATGCTTCTTTCTTCGTCTCTTTTGCTTCTTAAGGTGTTGGCTTTCGACCCAAAAAGCATGATGCTTGACCACTGGCTGTACGAATTTGGACAGTTTCTTGAGCTTGGCTTTGAGCTTGATTATTTGTTTAGCTTGAGAAAGGGTTTGCCTCTTGAGTCTCTTAACTTCCCTGTTCAAAGCATATATATCTAAAAGTCCCTCATCTCCTCCAGATGTTTGAGACGCATCTGTGGGAGTATAATCATTGGGAGATTTAGGAATAGAAGCAGCATCATGAGGTTCAGCCGTACCTTGGAAGTCAGCAGTCCTTTGTATTTCAGCAGTCCCTTGAGAGGTAGCAGTACCTTGAAAGGAAGCAGTACCTTGTACTGAAGCAGTACGTTGAGAATGAGCAGCACTTTGAGTTGGAGTGCCTTGAGCATCCCTTGCAGAACTTGCAGCCCTAGAATGAGGACTAGTACTATGTTCTTCCTCCGCTGCCAATGCTGTTACTACCTCTAACATAGATGGAGTCAAAGGTGTAATCCTACACGAGAACTTAGGACTATGCTTCCTCATGAATGTAAAAACCTTAGAAGGAAGTGAAACGGATGGTATAAAGTCCTGAGGTCTGTCTACTCCCTCTAACTGCTTGTTCAAAAACAATTGAACGAACCTAGGATACATAAGAAAAGGTGTACCATTTGAAATATGTCCTAGCATCCCAGTTAGAATCATCAAGGAGAAATTAAACTTTTGGTTTGTGGCTAGACCTACAAGAGCAGAGGCAATGTTTGTCCCAAATTGTTCCCATGAAGTGCTCTTAGGACTTAAACAGTGGAGTAAGACATGAACTAAATACTTCCACTGTGGGCTAAATAGAGGTTTAGAGAAAGTGAGTTGTGCTAAGTTACCCTCGTAGCCAATATCTCTGAGCAAGTCCCAAATAACTTGCTTAGGAAAGCAATCAACTCCATTTTCATCATCAAAGAGTAGGTCAGCTCGAATGGTTGCTTCAGAAATCAAAATCTTCTTGCCAGCTACCTTGGCGCGGATGTGAGGTACGTCATTGATCACTTTGAGAGAAGCGGTAGCCCAAAATTGTTGAAGCCAAGGACCGATGAGATCAGGATCAACCAACAAAGAGTAATTAATGGAGCAGCCAGTGAGAAAGTCGATGATTTGATAAAAATCAGCATTCTGCGCCGTCTTTTCCACACACGCAATCATGTTGTGTTTGTTACAAGTGCGAATATTTGCCATTTGGAAAGAATTTGATGTGCGTCGGAGGTTGGAAGTTAAAAAATTTATGAATAAAAGTAAATAAAGTGAGAGAAAAATGCAATTCAGTTGAGTATTTATAGGTTGTGTTGGATAACTATGAAGTTACCGTTGTAAATACGTTTTTAGCGCAAAAACGTACGTTTGACCGTTGACCGAACGTTAGAACAGTACTTTGTTGTCTAAGCAGTACTTTCTAAGACAAGCAGTACTTTGAAATGACGAAGCAGTACTTTCAACGTAAAAAGACTGCCAACTCAAATTTGTGCAACGACAACCCTTCAACCTTGCAAACTATCTCTTCAAATCATCAAACCTCTGAAAAATCATTCATATCCTCCCCTCAAATGTAGCTAGAGTGCTTCCAAAAATCCTTACTAACGAGAACAGCACTTTACACAAACACCAGTACTTTACATGTGATCCTCCCCTCAAATGTAGCTATGGGTTTATCATCCCAATAGTGACTACCAAAAAATTAGGTATCCACCTTTGGTATCTAAGATAATTGATGCCTTTAGCCTGTTCGAGTTAAGGTTTGAATGCAGTTGCAAGTGTCTCATCCGTCGTTACGGCTGTGTATTTGTAATTTGTCGCCTTTTCTGGAACAGTGGTATTGATTGATAATTATATTTGAGTGAGCCGGTAATTTAAAAGCTCTAGAACTTGTGCTTGATCATCATTTACTAGACTGAAGCCTGATTAATCATATGCCATTAATTCCGCAAGTTATTGTTCTTGCAAGCACTCCCTTTAGTGCTAAGTTGTTGAAATACCTAAGTGAAGAAGTTAAAGTTAAAAGATGAAGTTCTGTGCCAAGCCTTAGTTATTATTATGGTAAAAAAAGAAGAAAAATATATATAGTAGTTCAAAGAAATAAAGGCTTAAGTTCCGGCACATGAAGATTTGTATATGCTACTATCCAGCGTCAGTATCAAGTTCCGCCCTTCGGTCATGTTTATGTGTCAAGTACAAGCATATGGTAGCCGTCTAGATTATGTCTGTGCAATTAAGTGTCTTCACGGAAATATATAAACCCTATCTGAGTGGTTCGAGAGAATTACAAATCAAACACATTCCCCTGTGAGTTGCTATGTTGTATGTCTATGCCTGAAAAATTAATATGCAAACTCTTTTAAAATTCTAAATTTTCTCCACGTCACGATAAATGATCTTAGTTTCTCGCTTTGATTGCTTGAGGGCAAGCAACAGCTAAGTGTGGAGGGATTTGATAACACCCAAATTATACATGTTTTCGGTGGCTTATTTATTCATTTCTTATCATTTCTCGTGAACTTTCGATACTTAATAGCATGAAGTAATTTGCAGGTTCATCTTTGAAAGACAACCCGAGCTTACATAGCAAAGATCAAGATACTATACACTTCAAAATCAGATGCAAGAAAAGTTAAAGTCTCCATGCTAAAAGTGCAAAATTGCCCGCACTTAGCAAATTGTATGAACTGTACTTTCCTCAAAAGTCAAAGAATTAAAAGAATTAGGCAAATAAACGCCTTAACTCCTAAGTATGGCGCACTTAAGAGCTTGTGCGACGCACTTCCTGATCTTGCACAAAGATAAATGAAGTCTTAAATACTACGCAAATAACAACCCCTAAGAACGCTGCACAAATACCTTTATGCGCCGCACTTCTTCAATAAACATTAAATTACCAACACATTTAATCACCAAGTACGCCGCACAATTTATCTTCTGCGCCGCACTTCTCCCCTGAAATCAGCATATAAATAGAGCCACAAATTCTCACACATATCATCATTCCTTCATAATCATCAACTCCTACAATAATCTCATCCAATCCTTCCTAATCATTCTCAAATCATAAAAAACCACGCCTTTTGAAGAATCAAGATCAAACGATCAAGAACGAAGAAGAACATCATCCTAGTTTATTACGATAATGAAGTTTCTTATTGAATCAAGTTATGTTATGAACCACATAGCCATGAGAGGCTAAATCTCTCTTGACTACTCTGTGAAGTTATGATAATGAATAAGTGTTTGGTATGATTGTGATCTCTTTAATCTCAAGCTTATGTTGCACCCCCATTATATCCTATCTTACCGGTTTTGCTTATCAACTTAGATTATATAATCGTGTCGGCATAGGTCGAGAGACCCGTTATGATCTATATGGTTTTAAAGTTTTATCTATGGTTTTTATCATCTGTGTAGAGAAATCCACTTTCGTAAATTAATGATACAAAAAACAGGCTTTGATATAATAAGTCATCTAAATCATTCGAGTGACATGATTGGTCTAGTCTACTAAGTATAATTCTTGAGTTAATTAATTAATTTGTGAAAACGCTTTCTGACGAGAAACACTTTTCATGAGTTAAGTTTGGAGGTCTTAAAATCAATTATCAATACTTATAAAATTATTTTACATATCCGAGTAGTCATCTTTATTATCACTGGTAAAACAAAAAGTTATTTTCAAAATTGTTAAAGTCTTTTTTTTTCCTTATTATCTATTACTACTCAAGATCCCTGTGGACAGCCCTGGTTCCTTCTACCTAAAAAGAAATACTACATACGTAAGGGTTATACTTTTACCCGAGATGTTATCCTATAATAAAATTGGTATTTTGAGTCATTATAAATTTAAAGCTTTTGAAACACATCACAACCAATGAAGCCGATCCATAAATTGATCTACACAGGTGATATCCAATATTCAACCTCATTTAAATAACAAGGGAGAGATTGAACATAATTATCTTACGTATTCCCAAAATACAACCAAACACTCCACATATACCTTTGTCTTAACAATAATTCCAATATTGTTAACTGGTAATGGACATAGTTTTAGAATAAATAAATTTATTCAAGGATTTAAACATGCAAATATATAACACGGTTGTATAAATAAAAATGATCATACCACGCATGTCAATTTATTGTTTAATACAACTGCTTATAGTTCCATTATCCAAATACCAAATAAGATCACTGCATAATGATCCTAGTTAAGTACTAATGTCTTATCCATAACAATCAAAATTAGTGGCAAGGCAAAAGTTCCATGAACAAATAACTAGGTCATGATCTTGTGGACTGTTGAGAATACTATTTCAAAAATTCACGAATAGTGAAGTATTTTGAATAATTATGATGATTGTTATTTCTTAAGTGTGCACTCACTTATAAGTATAACTTACATGAGTCTAGTCACATTACATTCCATAAGATGTATGACATACACAAAACATCCTAATGGATACAGTCATCTCAACAGTTTTCCAAACTGTAAAGCATCCTTATTCTTTTAATATAGTATTATGCAACTATACTTTTAAACGAAGCATATATAGTCAGCAAAAATTTGCTTCTACAAAAATTAAGTATCATCTTAATTAAAACCAGCACTAGTATATACTAACAACACTATGCTAACCTACCGTAAATTCTGAACACTTCTTTAATAATGTTTGCATCCCACAAACCCAAGGTTTGTTGATCATAATGATCTTACTATAATTATCACAATATATATCCATAGAATCTTCATTATTAATTATATGAATTAATTCCTAATCTAAACATTAATTAGAATATTCTTTCTAATATCTTTCAATTAGATTCCAATGTTGTCACATCACCCATACATAAATACAGAAGTATATAATGAAACCTTTAGTTTGAATTAAAGTTTCCCATTCATGTGTACGATCTCATCAGTGAGATAGAACATTCGAGTTTTCACTCAAATGATATTATATTGTCACTGACTTAATTCCACCAAAACATAAAGTATCAAACATATTATTCCAAGGTTACATGTTTCATCTTCAAAAATACTTACAAGAAACTCTATTTCAATCCAAGAGATAAAATCTTACTTAGATAAATAAATCATTTCTAATTATGTTTAATAACATAATCTATTTTATAAAAGTAAAACAATTACTCCTACTAGCTTTGAGATGTACTCATGAGCTATATTATTTATACTTAAAAATCAAATCCAACACGTGATTTATTTGACAATTAAACTTAAGATTATATTGGATTCATAAAACCTCAATTTGATTACATAACGTCCTGGCTAAGTAATCATTTAATAAAGAGTTCTTGAAATCCAATTTGTCATATTTCCTTCCAAGAAAACAAGTATGAGAATTCTATCATCTTTATATATTTAAAGTTCTTAAATAAGGAAGTTTTAAACATAATCAATTACTTTAGTATGAGTAAACACTTATGTCATCTGACGTACAGTAAATATGTATACAACATTGTCCTTATAAGTCTTTTCTAAAAGGAATCTCATTCAAACCTGATAGGTTAAAGATCAAACAAATTCCAAGAATATGATTATCTCCTTTAGGACAACATCTCTTCATTCATAGTCTTTGAGTCATTAATTAAATCCAAGATTTAATAACGCATCTCCTATGGTTAGTAGGTTCATAATGATCCTCTAACTCATAATCCTCACCATTGATATAGAAATATATCATGAGGTATCCATGCGGATCTATAAATATGAGTAACATCATTCTAAGGTTCATCATTTTCATGTTTAGCCTTAGTATGGCATTCGCTAGTGCATTTAGAAGGTTTATGTATCTTCTTCTTGAATTAATTCAAGACCTACAATACTCCCACTCGCTTCTTGTACATTTGAGACTATTCTTAAATAACTTAGCATGACGAGCAACAAAAACTTATTCTCGTGTGGTTGTAGAAATGGCATCTCATCGTTTCCTTTGGGTATCTAACAAAATACACTTAACAGTTCTAGGCATTTGTCAATAACAATCTCCAAGAGATTTTCACCAAATATAGAACTTCAATCAAGACATAATGAGATACATCTCATTTATCTTAATTAACCTTCTAGGCTGGAGTCTAATTGGGTATATCTACGACATACTCAATTATCTAACCTTGATCTCTTTTAGGATTTAAATAAGTTTAAGGTCATCATGAATCAAAATCATATCAATATTGTGGTATATCATATATCATAACACGGGGTCGATTCTTGGACTTGGCTAGTTTCTAGAGAGAGAAACACATGAGAGGTTTTCTAGAGAGAGAAATAAGTGTGTTTAAATGGAAAATGAATAATGACTAGCTACCTCTTCCAAAGTTGTGTGAGAAGGTATATATATAGTCATACAATATATGGTTATTAGTACCACGGTTTAATACCGAAAGGTCATGACCGTAAACAAATGTTAACCTACGAGCTATTAAAAACAATTAAAAACATCTGGGTGACCGAGACATTTTCTAACCATCTAACAATCTCCCCCAAAGGAGGTCCACACCCGTGAAAAATACAAACTAATCATCACTTCTGCTTAGCTTCGTAGAGATATGATCATCTTTTAATATCTTGTACGTTTGTGGTCGAGATCTTTTTGTTATATCATTGACGTGTCTTGATTGTGATCTTGAGCTTTCTTGAGATACTCGACCAAACATAATCATACATCATCTTGGTAATCATCGCCAATTTAGTGCACCTTGAGAAGAAATTAATGATATCAGAGTTGCGAAGCTTTATACCTTTATGTAGAACTTCTTTAACTTCAAAACAAGTGTAGGTGCTAGATCTTAGCATTTGGTGATTGACTTTGAACATATTCTGTTATTGAGTAACATCCATTATCCATCTGCACTTTAAATGATTCTTTAATGAAACAGTTAGCAATAAAAGGAAAATTGATTGAAACTTCAGTTCTTAGTGTTAGATATGAAAATATTTTGTAACAACTTTGAGAGTTTTGATTGTTTTACCAAATGTTCAATAACCATCAATCATTCGCCTGAACGAAGTTTTGATTCACGTATAATCGCACCATCGTTGCTTGTCCATATGAAGACAATTTATTCCTTAAAGAATCGCACAAGTCACCTACCAAGAGCTTGTTTTGGATGTAGGACCACTAGACGGATTCCATCTCAATGTGAAATCTTTCGTTTCACTCGGAATGTTCCTAGGCAAATCACAAGGAATAATGCTAGGACACTTAGGATAGTATATGTTTCCACAGAGTGTGAAAGACAAGATAATTAGATATGTGGTCCAAACGTCGAGATTAATTGACAGATCTCTGGATCTAGACTCAATAGTGCCTTTTGAGGTTCTTGTAATCGAGGCTGGATCTGACTGCCCACCTTTTTTTCATATCAACTAACCGGAGTGAGAAAGTCAATAGATAAACGTGGTTTAGTCTCTGAGAGAAAATGAAACAAAAATCTTATTGAGATATTTCTGAGTGCTAGTGGAGGGTTGTAGCCATTGCAACACTGGTCTAATGATGTTTGATCTTCAATGTCAGCAATCATCTTAGTGATTCTGGCAGCATATGTATTGACCCGGTTTCTGCCTAAGTGTATGGAGGGCTTCTTTCTTTACACCCTTTATCCTTACAATTCTTTTTAATTCTTCAACCCCTTTCATGCTATACCTGAGACTCATGACTAGAACCTTGTTAGGTTTATTCCAGTACTAGCTCCATCTCAGTCAGCACTTTTCCCTTATTCTCACTTTTACTCCTTTTTTATATCATACCTATGGACTTCTACACTAACTAGTGGAATTTGTCTCTGGGTAGATCCCTCCGGTTTTGGCTGGATCATTGGGAATTGTACCTAACCTTACCAACCTTATAACTCTAAAAAATAAAATGCATGGTCGTCTTTTTATACAGTTCTCCTTGTCCATAAAACTAATTGAAAATTCAATTAAGGTACTTTATGATATAAATATAAAGCTTTAGTACCTCGACGAGTTTTTTGATTTTTTTCAGAAACGCCCCCCCTCAAAATGTTGCTTCGTATTCGAAATTGATATAGCACGTTTAGGCGGATTATATACATGAGTCCTAATATCACGATTATTAATATACATACATTAAATCACATTTTCACGCCCTTAATCAAAAATTTAAACCTTTTACATTTGGGATATCAATTTGATTTAAATATGATAAAAAACATGGAGAAAAGTGTGGCCAAATTTCCCCAATCAGTGTAAGAAACATAAATTGGCTACCCCCTCAATCGTTGAGGGATATAAAATATTCTACACGTTAATCATCAAAAATTCACTACTTACTAAGTACAAGATATTATTATTCACAATCAAGAAAAAATGAACCTTTTTATATTGTAACGAACGTATGTCGTCACATTGTTCTGTTCAACCTGATATTCATATCTCTTATTCTTCCTCCAACAAAGCTTTCTAGACTTTCGAAAGATCCACCTGATCTGTATCTTTTCTTATCGTTGTGGAAGAAGTCATGCTCCTCCTCTTGTCATCCTCTGACCATTTCCTAGTCTCCATGCCCTTATTGTACTCGAACAGAATGAAGCCTTTAAACCATGTTATCCAGCTTATGTTTTCTCATGACTCTTTTCAATGTCCCATCACTAAACTTTGTTGTATCTCATTAGCCTCATCAACTTTCTCAGATCATTATGTCTCTGTAGATAACGGCTAAGACTCTTGGCTTAGGACAATCGTAAAAATCTTCTTTAAAGGAATAGTCAGTTGCAACCCAATTAGTAACAATTCGAGTGTTTGAGATTTGTTTGATAGCTCTCAATTTCGAGCTGCAAAGACTCCCACCACTATTCCTGATGACCAGAGTTTCTGATCCCACATGTTGACTGCTGTGTGTAAGATGGATCTTGTCCGATTTAGACAAAAGTTTGAGTTTGCTTGAATATTAAGTAGATACTGATCTTCAAAATCATTAGGATTAAGGTTTTTTAAAATCCTTTTCTAGATAATTGTACTCTTTGTAGTCACTCGGCGAAGAATTATCTCTCTCAAGAGTATGTATCCGTAATTTTTCAAAAGTCTTGACAGACGGATCACACTGAAATTTTTCGCATCTGGGTACTGACAACTCACGATCTGAGGGCTCACTGTTTTGTTGATGTAAAATTGCTTTCCTCTAAACCACCATTGTGTGATACCGCAAAAGCTGCACTGAGATGTCATAAACACGTTTCACTTTCAACGCCACAATGATGAAACTAATTCTTCTAGTCTAAAATTTAGGTGTTAATTGAGCGCATTGTGAGCTTGGATATGGTAAGGTAGTTTTCGTTCTTTGTCACCTTCCCAGAAAGGTATTCCAGATCCTTATTGAAGAAGAATTGTGGTTGAATAGTTACCTGACCTGGTGGTCATCCTAAGGGCAGCGGTTCATATATATTACGCAGAATTTGATGACCCTCAGGATTAACCAAATCAACCTTATTCGTCAGCAGTTTATGACATTCATCCATCTGAAATTGAAGAAAGACGCTGTTCTTGTGAAAGGCTTTAACAAGGTTGAAAGCTGGACCTTCCAAATCAGCTTTGCAGAGCTTCTTCTTTCCTGTTCGTCTGCAGAACCATTTGATGAAGGAACCTATATCATACGTCTTCCTTTGAAGCTTGTTCTCCGCGGGAACTTGATACGTTGTGGCGTATGCATTTGCCCAGTTGTTCTCTGGTTCAGGGAAATCATTCGGGGGAATGGTCCATTCTGGTTCAGGCGTAGCTGGTCTTTCATCTTCTGGAATCGGTTTAAACCATGTAGCAGCCGTTACCTTAGTGTCCTCCAGATCTGAGACATGCCCTTCATCTTGTTTTGAAACGTCATCAGAGGAATGTTTAGAATGTCCAGATTTGGGTTCAGATCTGTGCATCGAAGAGTCAATAACAACATCTCTTGTGTCAGTGATTTGCCAGCCAGTTGAGGTAAGAGTTGGATGTTGTTTGGACGCAGATGCATCAGAATCTTTAGGAGGAGGTTGAGCTGACCCAGAAGCACCTGAATCGTGTCTTCTCCTTTTTGTTGACTTACCCTGGTTTGATCCAGCTGAAGGGCCTTCATCATCATCAAGCGTACATCAATCCATCATCACTATCATGCTTCTTTTGGTGTCTTATAAAACCTGCTTTAACCTCCTTATCCATGGCATCTTCATCTGCTATTAACGCTTCCATAAGAGCATGGTATAGATGGTAGTTGGCAGGATTTCTGTTTGCAGTCCTGTTCTTATGCATGTGTTTGAAGAGAGCATTCTTTAGATCAAATTCTTCAAGTGCAACTTTATCAGTTGACCTGATGGTATACGTTGACTCTTGTTTCTTCTCACCTTGTTCCCTTTTGATTCTGATAATCTCTTTCGGACTCTTTTTAGATTCTTGATTCTTGATAGACTCTGGGCCAGGCAGCACAGAGTATTTCTCAATTAAATCTGCAGTGTGTCGTTCAAGAATCCTAAGGAGAGCATCATCAAGTTTTGTTCCTAGATACTTATCAACAACTGTAGGAACTTGGGATTTAATAGAAGCCAAAACAGCAGTAGAGTGATCAGTCTTCTTTACTTCAGACATATCTTTCCTCCAATTTTGCCATCTTAGCTGAAGGCGATGAATGAGAGTGATCTCTGTGAGAGTTGTGGTGAAAGATTAGCTTTCGTGTTGATTGGTGGTGTTTGGACATGTGAATGACGGTTTAGGAGACGAGAAATCAATGACGGGGGGCGATCACTGGAGGAGTTGATCGTAACGGTTTTGATGACTTGGATCTAGGTAAGGTGGAAACAGACTCATTACAACTTTAGATTTCTCCTAATCAACTTCCGTTTGGTTTGTCATTAAGAAAATTGACCCCAAAGTTATCAGTGTCTCTAGATTTTTCATGGACGACATAGAACCAATAAAGACTTCTGGATTATCTTCGATGACATGTTCGTTCAGTTATTGAGTTTTAGGTTTTCATAGAACCTTGGGAAGGCTGTAGCGAGGAATTCTCATCCGTGTGCTCAGGGTTTGGTCCCAGCAAAGATGACACATGTTACTTTTGCCGAGTCTAATCCAGTTTGTCCTTCTTGCATGGGCTTCAGGGACCTGGTCCAGCAGAGCCTCATGTGCATTTCCAGGCCTGATTTCCAGCCTGGTTCATACTGTACGAACAGATATCCTACATACCTGATGTCACGTGTGATGAAGCTACTTCACCTTGTTCTTTGTCACCTTTATGAACAGAGCGGCTTCTTGTTCCACTTTTTGTTCTTTCTGAATCAGTTGTTGATGAAGATTCATGGACCACTTTCTCTAATGTATCATCTTCATAGTTGAGAAGAGGTTCCAGTTGTCGAATCATGAGGTGCTTGATCAGCCTAACAAGGATAAACTGATCCGTAGAACTTTTCTTCTTTGACAGATCTATCCAGGGAAGAGCTACTTGTTCTTCGTTACAATAGCCTTACCTTGCCCACTACTCTCAGGTATTTTGGGAGTTGTTTTCAGATACTGAGATCCCTGATCGCTAACTCCTCCAATAGGTTCCATGGCCCTTGTGGCAGAAAGGAAGGATCCAAGCTAAGCTTAATTGCTCGTTCTATGTCAGCATCAGCACCTTCACCTTCTCTCTTTTCTTGATGCGCATCCAAACTCATCTTCTTGGCCAGTTCGAGAGTAGGATCATCACCTTCTCCTTGAGGAACAGATTCTTGTTGAGCTTCATCATCTTCATCAACAAGTTGGTAAAAAGGCTTTCCTTTTATAACTTTCTGTGGAGGCTTACGCTTAGAAGTTTCTTTGTCGGAGACTTAGGTTGTTTTGGATGAGAAGGTGGCTATGGTTGGTTTGAACAGGGATAGTAGTTGTGTGGCTTCTTGGGTGGAGCAAACTACTTTTGCAGGTATTAGGTTGCTGCTTGCACTATCCTGTGGTGTTTTCTTCGTATTCATAGGCAAACCATATCCGGATACCTGGTATACGAAGATTGTTGAATGGCTTGAGTAATCAATTGTTTGGGAATCGCCATTCAAAACACTTTATCTGTTTCACCTTTCGAGATAAACTTGAGATTACCTAGCAGAAAGTCATCTCCTGGAAGATTACAAGGAGACTCAGGTCTTTTATGTACATCACTGGTGCTCCCCAAATAGTAAATTACATCTTAGTAAACAGCCCTAAGGAATGAGGAGAAGGACATGCATTCTCTTAGGGTCTTTCATAATGGCTTTATAAAAACTTGCCTGTGTGAGAAGAATGTTTGAATCCCTTGAGTAAACTCTTCCCATAATAGTTCTGCATGATCAACATTAGTTTGAGTGACACTGCCATTCACAACAATTTGTAAGCACAAGGTGTCTTGGTTTTGTCACCACCTGATGCTCTTTCCATTTAAGCACTGTTTGTAATCAGTGTTAGAATTGCTCTCTCATGGCTGATGATACATAAATTACACGTATATTGGAGACAAAATACTAACAGATCAGGGTACCACTAACTGATTTATCAAAAATCAATCACCGTGTCACACATCGGTAGGTAAACTCAAATGGGCTGGAGCTGGGTTGACAGAAGTTATATATATAGATCCTCTCTAAGAAGATCAATCACTTAGATTGAACCATTAGTTTCATCACAACTTGACAGCAAAAAAACCCAGTCTTTCAATAAACTTCTCATCCATACTTCATAGAGTTCCAGAACTGCTGAATGTAGACGGCAGGAACACTAGCAGAGGCAGAGAACGCTCTGAAGAAGTTGGTGTTACGCAAGATGTCCCACATATATCGAAAGATGGGGTTCTTCGTATCTTTTGAGCATACGAAAATAAGAGATTGCTTTTCCCGAATTGTAACCATTGAAAGCGAGGTAACAAATCTGCTCCATCTGTTCTGTTGGTGCTAGCGGGAACATTATTGCTCTGCCTATTTGTATTCTGCATAAGAGTAATTAACAAAGGAAACAAGCATGGCAGAGAAACGATGTTAGAGAGGAAGGTTGACATTGACATGACATGCCTCGAATAACAGCAACAGTTTAGGACACAGGTTGCAGAATTGTTCAACATATACAATTACATGTTATCTAAGCCCGTATGGATGATAGATAATGTAATTGGGTCATAAAAAGGCCCTATAAATGATTAACAGGCTTAATGTGCTAAATTTCAAAATAAGCCCAAACCGCCGCCAAGCAGTTTGTCAACCCGCCGTGAGGTGGATTGAGCAAACCGCCGCGAAGAAGAGCACCAAACCGCCACGAATATTTTAATATATTAATCAAACCGCCGCCGGAAGTAAAAATTTGAAAAGGGCGGGATGAATATTTTAATAATAAAGAAATATTCGACCAAACCGCTGCGAGGCAGCGGTTTACCTGTATGAATAAAATAATATAAATATTAAGGCAACCCGCTGTGAATCAACCCGCCATGAATCAACCCGCCGCAAATAGAAATCACACGGCGGGTTGATAATTTTAATATTAAAATATTAAATTCAACCAAACCGCTGCCACGCGGCGGTTTCCCTGAAATAATAAAATAGTATTAAAATCAACCCGCCACCTAGAATTTTAATCAACTCGCCATGAGGAATGACTACTTATAATTCAAACCACGCACTTCCTTTGGCAGTCCTAACTACATCCTGAGGCGTTCCTAAGCAACACAAACTCACTACTACCATCTTTATACACAAACCAACAACCATCTTTATTATCAAACGCAAACCGCCATAAAGAAATAACCTATACCATTCATAGGAGTTTGGGGAACGAAACCAGGCATTTAAACAACTTTTAATATACCTAATCTACTAATCCCAGCAACAAAGTTAACATTTCAAACACTGAATAAACATTTTGATCAAAAACGAATGCAAGATTAAGCATAGGGCACACAGATGTTTGTCAAATGGTTAAACCAATATATCATAGTGATCACATTCCTATTCCGCACCTTTCCCCTCATTCAATTTCAGTTTTCAAACAATAATTAAAAATTTCGAACCCTAGATTTGAAATCTAACTATTCTGCTCATTTTAATGTGTTTAAATTCGATTCCTTTAATCTATAGATACATTAACATGCATAGAACAAGATTTGATGATTACCTTTGCAAGAAAAACACTGGAAATCAAAGATTGGAAAAAGGTTCTTGGCGGCGAGTTGCGTACGAGAGTGTGTGTGTTTTTAAGTTTGACCAGATTTTGAAAGTTTGACCAATGTCAACCCGCCGCCTCCTTTTATACTATAACTTTTGAAATTGGCAGATTCAGTCCCTGTGGTTTCTATCTTCTTTTATTTTCATGTTTAAGCATTCCTAAGGTTGTCCAAAGTTTGAGTCTTGGCAGATTTAGTCCCTATTGATTAAAAAAAACTAGGAGACATGTAGCAAATTGCATTAAAGTCCCTAAGCATTATAACCATAGACATTTTTGGCCCTTTGAGTTAAAATTAATTAACTCCCCTTCAAACATTAACCTATTAGAATACAAAAACATTATCTTAACAGATTTTAACTTAGGTGGTTCATTTACTGACCAAATTTTCAACACTCCTAAACAGCCATGGAAGATCCTCCCAATCACTTCTAATAGAAACCAGTGTGATGAGGTAAATTTTCAACTTCTCAAATTCACTCTCCCCCTCAAACAACGACCCATTTTCTATTGAAAGAGCTGCAGTCGTTGATTGAGATGTAAAATTTAGCTACCCATAATGCATGGATTTTTTAAGTAAATCCATTTGCCCCGACAGTGAACCGGGCTGCAATCTGAAGTAATTGCAAACCATTTAGTAATTCCAAATGACTTTAAAATATTTACTAAGGTTTTTTTATAACATATGTACCAAGGATACACGAAGGCACTTCGTTTACTCATCTTCTCCTTCTTGAAGGCGTCTGAGAGTTTCAGGGGTCAAACTCTTCATGCCTAGGCGTGGAAGAAGAAATTCGAACCATTCTCTTGGTAATGCTTTTGTGAGAATGTCCGCAAGTTGATAGTTTGTTTCCACGAAGTAGAGTTCAACCACTTTATTTTCCACTTGCTCTCGGATAAAATGGTGACGTATGTCGATGTGCTTTGATCGATAGTGCTAGACATTGTTACAGCAAAGAGCAATTACGCTTTTGTTATCACAGTACAGAGGAATTTTATTGAAGTTAAATCTGTAGTCTTTGAGCTGTGATCGCATCCAAAGGATTTAAGCACAACATCCAGACATAGCAATGTATTCAGCCTCTGTTGTAGATATTGCAGTGCTTCTTTGCTTCTTTGATGACCAACTAACCAATCTATCTCCAAAAAACTGAGCATTTCCCGACGTACTTCTTCTTGAATTTTAACATCCCGCATGATCCGCATTTGCATAAGCTGTTAGTGACATGGCGTTGTCTTTCGGATACCAAATACCCATGTTAATGGTTCCTTTCAAGTATCAAAAGACACGTTTGATAGCTTCAAAGTGCTTTTTGGTAGGCTTAGCCTGATATCTAGCACACATGCATACATTGAGAATATCAATCCATTGTACGGCTGCTTCCACAAGTGTATCGATTAACGTCTTTCACAATTTCGGTTTTTGTTGAGGAGTTCTCGGAACAGACTTTTGATGAAATATGCCAACACCTTCATAGTATTTAGACATAACTTGGTTGACGAATTCCGTTCCATTATCTGTTCGGATGTATCTGACTGTTTTGTTGAGACCAACCTGTATTTGCTTAAGAAAGTTGATGACAAACTCTGGAGTTTCATCCTTTGATCTCAAAAACTTTACCCATGTGAATCTTGAATAGTCATCCACATGACATAAAATGTATTTCTTCCATTAATACACTGGACTGCTCATTGGACCAACACAGATCCTGTGTAAGGGTATGAAGAAACTTCAATCTTTTGTGTTTTCAATTTTTGGTCTGTTGGGAGAACTTCTGCTTTTTCCAAGTTGACATGGCGGGGGGGGGGGGGGGGGGGGGGGGGATGCTGAGCAAAGAATTCTTTTTCAAACTTCAATCTTGGTAGACCTCTAACCAGATCTTTTCGATCAAGATCATTGATTGTGCCAAAGTTTAAATGGTTTAAACGGACGATGCACAACCATGATTTGGAACTTGAAGCTTTGGACAACAACCATATTGAGAAACTTCATCATATCATCAATCGATATCGTGTACAAATTGGTGCTACGACTACCTTTAAGTAAGTCTGCACCATTAATATCACGAACAAAGCAAGAAATGCTTTCTGAAGGCAACTTCAATATCAGAATCACAAAATTGCCCTACAGAGAATAGATTGGTGTCCAAGTCCCTCCACGTAAGTAAACTCTGGAATCACACTGTCACCAATAACCTAATACTCCAAAACCCTTGATAGCTCGAAGTGATCATTCCGAATCTGACTGTCCCGGTGAAAAATTTCATAAAGTTCTTGAGCTTGAACGATTCCCCGACAATGTTTTGAACAGCCTGAGTCCAGATACTAAAGGATGACCTGTACGACCTGCATTTGAAAACAGTCGAGTGTGGAGAGTTTGGAATTTCGGTTCCCCAATTTTTGTTAGGGTGCTTAGTAAAAGGCACAGTTCGCCTAAGCAAAATTTCTTTCCTGTGGGTCCTCCCATAGATAACCACAATTAATCTTTCCCTAAGGCGCCTTCTTCCTGTGGATCTCCATTGATAACCAACATTAGCAAATAGTTTGCCCGTTGCTTTCCAAACCCGCTTGGTCTTGACTCAAAACTGTTACAGACAATTTGCCTTTAGTTTCCAGATCTGCTTCCCTTATCAAGACAGATTTTAAACAGTGGGGGTAGCATTCCACAGAGTTCAAGATCATTAACAACACACATTCATGACTTGCAGAGTTTAAACATATTGTTACAAGTTTATGCACACAGATTACAGAATTCGAATTAATTCAACACGCTTAAAGCTAATGCTGAGAATCAACCCGATTCACTTTTGTCCATACTGACTTATTTGTCCTATGGGGTGTCTTCTACTTTCTTCTTATTCTCAGTCTTAGCAGCAGGATCCTATTTTTCTTTGTATTGCTTCTAGGCTTTGATCTGCTTGCTTCAGTGTAACTGTTTTTAACTCCTGTAGAATGAACACAGGACATTTAGTCTGTTGAACTTCTGGTGCACTTCGAGTTTTCTGTGTGTTGCTAGATGAGTTTACCCTCCTGTGTTATCACTAAAATAACTTGCTTTTTCCTAGTTACAGGGTAGAGGGAGCCTTGTATCTCCTTTCATATGAAACCTTCGTGCAAGTGCCAATCACATATTCTAACAAGTCTGAGATCGCTTAGTGTATTGACAATCATAGTTAAGTGCATTATCCATTGGTTTAAACTACTCTAGCTTTCCTCTACAATCACCCTAATTGTTTCAACACTCTTCCTTAAGATGGCTGATTTATAGTTAAATGAGCACTCCTATTGTTCTTAAGGGGATGCGGGATGGGTTTAACATCAATGGCATACATGCCAGGCGCAAGAACTTTTGGTTTGACAGAGTCACTAGTGACACAGGACACTTTGCTTTTCAACTGAGCCTTTAGACTCTCAATTTTCATAAACAGGTAAGATGTCATTTCCTCAAGTGTGAACACGCGTAATCTTAATACTAGTCATACAATTCCTTGTAAAGTTGTTGACCTTTCTAGTACTACTCTAACGCATTAATTTTGTCCAATAAGAGCAATGACATCCTTAGGCATTATAAGACTCACAACTCTTCATTCACATTAGAGACTAGAACTTTCAAGTCTCTAATCACGTTGTCTTTTTCTTGAATCTGATGTTCGAGATTCTTGATCTTAAAGAATGAGTTAAAATCAAGAGCTTCCTGTGATGTTTGTGATTTGTTATTATCAAAACTTTCTTGAAGATGTGATACTTAATTGCAAATATAGGAATTCCCATTCCAAGTATTGAATAATGTTTTGACTCATTATGAACTTTAGACATCTCAGCTTCAAGATCTAGACAACGTGATTTTTCCACATCATACAACAGTTGATTCGACAAACAATTAGCAATCAGATTCTCATTTTTCAAATGAGAAGGTTTTCTTTACAATTTCATCCCCCCGCACATTGCTTTTATCTACAGTATTCTGGGCATTCGTCAGTTTCATTTGATCAAAATTTCTCCATTACTTTAACTTCTTTAAAGATGGCCGTTTGAACTCTGCAAAGTGTTCTTTAAATTTTGGAAAAATGAATAACTTCAGTGATGGTAACATCTTTTTTGTTTGCTCAAAACTTCTTTCCCGTCTGTAACACCTCGTTGGGTGATTCCTCTTATTGCAAGTTTTGTCAAATTCCGTCAAAAAGTTTGTGTGAGTAATAAAGATTAATCTTCACTTGATCTTTTAGATGGAAGAACTCTGGGGACAAGCTTGACAGGAGTATTGGGTGGATACACTGTCAATGTGAAGTGGTGTTTGGAACTTGAGTTCTCAGCCTTTTTCCCTGTCAATTTCATCTAAGACGCAAAATATCTGTTCTGGGTCAGATTTCTTGTGGACAAAGGTTACAAGAATGTTCTCCTCAGTAATTTGGGGGGGGCAAATCCTAACTTTTATTTTCCACCACAACATAGAGGGCTTTTCATTTTCTCCATCATTCTTTTCCTAGTTATCTCACTATCTCACGAGTATCCTATGATCCATGTACACAGTGGTGTATGATTGGTCCGTGAAAGTACATGAACCATTATAGAGACAAACTGCGCGTTGTTTTGCACTGCGTAGAGATATAAGGATTTATGTAGCCTATTGCTACCGATCTGTTTTATAATCTATCTTCAACATTTTCTTTTAGCCTTTTTATGTCTAAAAACTCTTCAAGGAATTTGTCTTTTCCTTTTGTTTAAAATCCTTTTTCAAAATGGTTACTTCTTCTGCCTTTGACTTATAATGGCCAACGGTAGAACTAAGTAGTATTTGTACTGAATGAAGTTCTGATTTTAAAGAAGTTTCCTTTCTATTTCGGTCTGAGATAATTATTCTCATTTGTTCATCAATTTTTCGTTCTCTATCAGTTAATTCAAACTTTGCCCGTTTTTCATACTCCCCGACCAGTTCCTTATATCTCGCAAGTTCAGAGGTTCATGAATCATTACATACCTTATCAGGCTTTTTTTTTATATTATTTTGCTAATCTACTTTGTACAACCTGTTGAACACCTCTTCATGCATTTCATTGATAATTGACATTAATGCATCATTTTGTACAGAAGATACATTACTTTGTACACCATTTTCTTCGTTGTCTTCCAGATACTGATTATACGGAATAATATTACTATCACTCGTATATTCAGCATTAGAGTCAACAACGTAGTTGTGTTGTACATCGTTTTGCATCTCGTGTACTTCATGATACTCATCCATATGATCTACAAAGGTATCATGATCTTGTACCTCAAATGGAGTATTCGCGAGTTCATGTGATGGCCCCTCTTCATTCGTAGATTGGATCTTCAATGACAATTTACCATGACATGGTCGTACATTAGAGTTCCCTCATTCAACATCAGAGTCGAATGCATCACATTGATCAGCTTCAAAGATATGATCCACATTGAGTGCCAAATCATTCTCGGGTGAAGTTTTTCGTTCTCTATCAGTTAATTCAAACTTTGCCCGTTTTTCATATTCCCCGACCAGTTTCTTATATCTCGCAAGTTCAGATGTCATTGAATCATTAATTATTATGTCTAGTTTATTTGTTAATCTACTTTGTACTCCCTGTTCATGCATTTCATCGAGAATTAACATCAATGCATCATTTCGCACAGAAGATACATTTCTTTGAACAACATGATCTTTGTTGTCTTCCACATACTGATCTTACGGAATAATATTACTATTACTCGTATAGTCAGCATCAGAGTCAACAATGTAGTTGTGTTGTTTACCGGTTTGCATCTCGTGTACTTCATGATACTCATCTAAATAATATTACTATTACTCGTATAGTCAGCATTAGATGACGTTCTAAGTTGATTGTTTGTTTGAGGAAGATGTGATTTGTATGATTGAGTGAGGAGGGCAAGTGAGTTGGATAAACTTTCAATCAAGTTTTCTGTTGAAGAACTTCCTGAGTCCAGTTGAAAGTTGTCAGCAGGAGATGGTTCATTTGAGGATTGTAGAGACTTAGATGATTATGTTGGATACTGCTAAACTGAGGCATTCGACACTAGTGCCAAAGGATCATTAGTTGGTTGAAGGAACCTTTCCATCATTGTTCTGTTCTCATTAGGATGTACCTCATGTTGCTTCAAATAGGCATAAAGCTGATCAAAATTAGACTCCTTCAAACCTCTGTTAAGTTTGACTTCAGTTATGAATCTACTCCACTCAGGTAACATGTTGTTCACAAACTTAGAGTTAAGCTGCATCCTGGGCATGGTCATCTTGATGTTTCTCATGTCATTAATGAGCTTCGTAAACCTAACATAGTATCCGTGAATGGTTTCTCCTTTGATTTGACGGAAGTGTTCAAATTCATCGTATAACTGAGATTCCCTGTCATCCTTTGTTAACTCAGAACCTTCCAGAATCATCTTCACATTGTCCCAAATGTCTTTGGCGTCAGTATAGTGGTTGATGAGTGAGTAGATGTCTTTTGGTATACCTTGAAGTAGGATATTTGTTGCACGAATGTCAGCTTTATACCTTTCCTTTTCTTCAGCTGAAAGGTCGTTAAGGACTCTAGCACGTACTGGACCTTGTTGAACTGCACCCTCAGTTCCTGCAGCAATAACATCTGAGACCGTTCCCATATGAAATGGACCTTCATTAATGGACTTCATTATATTCTCTCCATTATCCTTTCCCAGACAGTACAGACGTATACGTTGTTGCCAAGATTCAAAGTCTGTTCTATCAAGCATTGGTGGGCGTGTATCAGAACCGGCACACTGGATATCTTCTGACATACTAGACATCTTGTTTTATTATGATATGATATGTTTTGATCGATCAATGATTAGTGAGTATACGTTAAAAGTGGTGAGGTTAACGTATTTGGTTTTTGTTATAGTGATATTAAGTCCCAAGTTTGAATAAATTCCAAAGTGCTCAAACAGTTGCTCAACTCGCCGCCAGATTAGCAACTCGCCGCGATGAAATAAAAGCAACCCGCCGCTGGTTTAGTGAGGCAAACCGCCGTTTGCAATTTCAAGCAACCCGCCGCCTATTGTTCAAACCGCCGTAGCTTCTTTTAGATATTTGCTATTAAAATATTCAAACCGCTGTCAACCTGTTCAAACCGCTGCCTATTACAATAAAGCAAACCGCCGTGTGAACAACTCGCCGCGATGTTAAGCAACTCGCCGCCAAAGCAACCCGCCGTGTGTCAGACAGTTGGTCACCTACTAAATAAAATATTCTATTTAAGCAAACCGCTGTGAAGAAATTCTGGCAAACCTCCACGAAGAACAACGACTTTTATCACACAAAAGCACTTATAAATCACCCTTTTGAACGATTTTGCTTGATTTCTTTTGCACAACACAGTACCACAAGGCAATAGCAACTAGAAACACCCAAACTTTAACATTACAAACATCAAAATCTGGAGAAATTAAAAAACGAGCTAAGAACCTTCAATAGTACACTTTTCGATCTAAAACAAGCAAGAAATCGCACATACACACGATCTAATCATCCCATTAGCTCTGATACCAATTGTGGTATATCATATATCATAACACGGGGTCGATTCTTGGACTTGGCTAGTTTCTAGAGAGAGAAACACATGAGAGGTTTTCTAGAGAGAGAAACAAGTGTGTTTAAATGGAAAATGAATAATGACTAGCTACCTCTTCCAAAGTTGGAAGAGGTATATATATAGTTCTTACAATATATCGGGTATTAGTACCCGGTTAATTACCGAAAGTCATACGTTAAACTATTAACTACGAGCTATTAATAAACAGTTAAATACACTGGGTGACCGAGTCTTTTTCTAACATCTAACAAAGGGTATTTAAAAATGTTTTGAGTTGCTAAAACTCTAAGATTATGATAGTTTATGTTATCCCAATCGTTTTGGTATAGAACGTAAAAATCCGCCTTATAACGAAGGAGTTATGGCCGTTTTAAGAATCACGAAATCAAGTGAGCAAATTTTTAATGTGGTTGCTGATTGGAACATGAAAATGAGTTTTCAGACACTTTTGGGTTTGGTTGGGCTTTAAAAATATTGACGAAACATATAGTAACACTTATATATTAATTAGGGACATTAGAAAGGTCATAAACATATTGTCGAGATGGTGTTTGGAATTTCTAAATAGGGAAGTTTGTAATAAACGTAAAGTCACTATTTGTGAAATAAAAATGAAAAACTTAGACGTTTATGATACCTTAGAGCGTTTAGGCACGAAATGGACTTAACGGCTTTTATTATTAGACATCGTTAACGTTCGGGGTGTCGGGACTTCTAAAAATAAAAAACTTTTAAAAATAGTAACTTTTGGTATATATTAGCGAGATGGATGTGGAAAGTAGACGTTTAGGTTTTGTTAGTGCGTTTTTGGAAATATGGACTTAGTGATTATAGGGGACGGTATTAATGTCCCGAACTAAAAACTTTCCTAAAATGGAAGCTTTCCTAAAATAGTAACTTTTTGAAAATGGCAACTTTTTGTAAGAATGGCGTAACGTCTAGATAAATCTAATGAGTTCGTAAAGACATGTTTTTGCTAAATAAACTTAATCACAAACACATATGGATGTCTATCTCTTTTATAAGCGTCTTATACAACGTTTTGTTATTTATTTCTCGTTCTAAAGCGAGTCTTATAATTAGGTCGTGGTGTTTCAGGTATGTATTCCTCTTCGTTGATTTTACTATCTAAGCGTTTGCTTTAGGTGAGTATAGCTCCTCTTTCACATGTTTTGCATTTACTTTACAAATCTCGGGGGAGAATACATGCTCGTTACAACTTCTTTACACATACATTTTACATCCTCTTCTACATACTTGTTTAGATACTTGATTTCGTAACTCATTTATATACTCGGAAACATGAACGTTTATAAACTCATTTACATGATTGATTACAAACTCGGTTACATGAACGTTTATAAACTCATTTACATGATTGATTACAAACTCGGTTACATGAATGTTTATAAACTTATTTACATGGTTGATTACAAAATGGTTTACATACTCGTTACAACTTTGTTATACACTCATTTTCATATCTCACGGTGAGATACAATACTTGTTTTTTTACATATGGACGCAACAACTTTACTTTTATGATTACGGATTAGCTTAAGTTGCATGAACTGTTAATTACTCGAAGGGTAAGCGTGAATGTTATAAAATAGATCTATTCGGGATTGACAATCCCCGTTCGGGTGATTAGCAATCACTGGTGTCGACAAACCGAGCCAATGAACGTTATACCATGTCAGAGCATGACTGGCTTGGTGCCTTAGGGCCAACACAACTTACTCATGAACTCTTACCATGCCTTGAATAAAGTGGCATACATATAAGTCTACGCCACAATTTCATGAACTTAGGGGTGCAATCTTAATCACACATGGTGACTATTGTATTGGATACAAAGGTCATGCATACTTTACAAACGCTTTGGTCCAACTTTTTGTGACTATCGTATAGGATACAATAGTCATACACATCTTTGATTCAACATTCATACTTACATTTTTGGTGACTATTATAAGGATTGAAATGGTCATTCACGCTTTACAACTCTTTTATTTCAACATTCATATTTACTTTTTTGTGACTATTATAATGATTGAAATGGTCATATACTCTTTAAAAATCTTTGATCCAACATTTACATTTACAAAAACCTATGAACTCACCAACTTTATGTTGACACTTTTAAGCATGTATTTCTCAGGTGAATAAGATGCTTGACTTATCTGATGTGCATTGGAGTCTAGACTTTACAAGATTATATTCATGGATTCCTGCAAATCAAATCTCGTTGTGTTACTTCATGCTTTTCATTGTGATGCCAACCGTGGGACAAATGTATATTTTAACTAAAGCAACGAGATTACTTTTCAAACGACACATTTAGAGGTCATTCTCCCATACCTTGTGCAAAGGTATTCATGAAGTAACACTCCCGAACATGCTTTCCACTGCAACCCAATTTGTGGGTGTTACAGATTGGTATTCAAAACCAAGGTTATAGAGAACTAGGTTGCATATTTTACCTAGACTATAACCGTTTTCACAAACACTACATCACATCAAATTTTTCATGTGCATACACTACTTGCTTAAACTGACACATATGATATATATATATAATAAATATATATATATATATTATATATATATATATATATAATATATCTGATTACATCCTTTGCTTTTATCGTACATTATTTCTATAAGAGTTTTATCTATATAAATACTAAGAACATTATCTTAAGACAATATGAGTTCAAACAATGGCCTCATTTTATTTCTTAACATTATAGTTGCAGCAATGGTATTTACCTTCTCTTGCGAATATTTTACGCTTGTTTTATATAAAAGTTTTTTATATAAATACTAGAACTTACACCTCAGACATTGTGAGTTACACAATGGTCTCATTTTACTTCTCAGACATTGTGAGTTGCACAATGGTCTTACTTATTTATCAGACATTGTAAGTTATACAATGGTCTCTAAAACTTTTTTTCATAACCTTATACAATATCGTTTTACACAAAACCCATCACAGTTTTGTTTACATAGAATTATGTGTGAATCTAAGTATTACAAGTCTTGTATGGGCGGGACTTGTAATAGGAGGATTGATATGATAATTGCTATGCTAACTCGTTAATAAAGACATTTATCTTATTTACTTTAACCGTGTACTCATCAACTATTTTGAACACTATGTCGATCTCCCCTGATTGTTTTACTCCCTATCTCTGAAGACGAGTTTTAAACACTCGTCTCATGCTCATTAGAACACTTGCATCGTCATGTCATTCACCACCTTGAAGGTTATGTGAGTACGCATATTGCATCAGAAATTCTTAAGTATGATGATTTATAATCGCTTTATTTGAATGGATTGGGACGCCTCTTCATTTAAATAAATAAATTATAAATCACCGAACCATAAGTTTATCATTTCTTATTTACATAAATTAGGACGCTTCTTTATGTAAATAATGAATTATAAATGAGTGGGCTTAATTGTATCCAATATGACATAAGTATGAACTTGAACCCGATAATCACCAGAATCCTTTAAAAAGATCTAGAAACACAATAGTGTCTTATCACTCAGCAAAAATCTTAAAGCCTCACTTGAACTACCTGATCTCATTCTTAAGTTATTACTTTTGCCGTTACAAATCCTTGCAATCATGAACTGTTTATGGAGCTAACAAACTTGTTACACTCTTGAGCTAATGGACTTAGTTCTACCTCAAACTAACAGACTGGGTACAATATTCCACCACCTATCACATAAGCTCTCCCACGAGCTCCTCCCAGTGGCTGACCTTTATTCTGAGGATACTGTTTCTTGAAATTTCCTCACTCTCCACATCCCATCACTGTTTGTTATAGTTATTGTTGTTATGTTTGTTGTTGATTGGGTCCTTGAGCAATCCCAGCTCGTACAACTTTATCCACTAGGTAATGCAACCCCCTTAAACAAGATAAGAATCTGTCGATATAGTATTCAGTTGATTTATTCATTACAGACCAATAGTACAACAATTTAAGTCATGATACATCCTAGTACGAACTAAGTAAGTTGAATACTTACATCCATGTAACACCCCCAAAATCACAACGCTGCGGAATACCACTCGGGGTGCTACTTCATAGCAAAAAGTACAAGTTACAAAAAACGACTCTAAGTGAGACGTTTTGAAAAGTCAACCATTCGATAATTTTTAGAAAATATCAGAGTTACAATAGGTCCCATTTGAAATGTAATAGAAAACATTTTTAAACATTTGTCGAATGGTACTTAAGTTATAAAGCCATCAAAAATATTTATATCCGCGCGACTCGAATGCTCCCAATGCTCAGCTAGCAATATAATAACCTGAGAAAATACATGCAAAAACATCAACAATAATGTTGGTGAATTCATAGGTTTAAGTAAAAGCGGTATTGAAATAATTCAAGTAATATTTTAGTAAGAAAAGTAGCGTTACAATATTTTAAAGTATTATTTTCAAAATCCAAGTACTGATTCAATAAATCAAGTAATGTTTAGTAGTGGACCACAAGAATTAGTAGTGTAGACAAGAAAAACAAATTCACCAAGTCTAAATGAAAAACATATATTATTGCACTAAGCTCATGACCCCGAAACCTTAACTAGTTTGTGCCCTTACTATATATAGGGTGTATGCCAAAACACCCTAACTGTCCTCACCATGTCAAATGCACCATGGACAACTTGTGACCAGAAACTCAAGGTGGGGATTGTCAATCCCGATTGATCTACCCATAACATTCGTGCTTACCCCTACAAGGTAATTAACGGTTCATGATAAAAGGGACTTAATTGACATTGTGGTAACCTAGGCAATAATATTCAGGCAACAATCTGGATATCATACAGTTTGAAAGCACTTGTGTCTAATTTAAAACAAGTAATGTGTTCAAAACTCTTGATTTTCATATATAGGAATTCAATGATCTCAAATCATGTAGTAAGAAAATCAAGCTTTAGTAAATTCATAAGTAAACAACCATGTATTAAAAGTCATGTAGTAAGCAAGTGAAAGTTTTAGTAAAAATAGTCATGTAACGCTTATGTAGTATAAATCAATGAGTTTACTTGGTAAAACGAGCATGTATTCTCACTCCGAAAACAGTTTATGAAAACCATTAAAACAGAAAAGGTGGGGCTATGAACTCACCGAGAAGCAATGAAGTAGTAAGTACTGAATTTAGATCAATAAACGCAAAAGTTACACCAAGTACGTCTCGCACCAAACGCTTCTAAGAACCACCTAAAAATATAGGCGACTTAGTATGGTAAACCATAACTCACACAATGACAATACGCAAAAGATACAAGAGAATCATCGTGACATGGTATGGCATTTCCTACCCATTTAACCAAGTGTGATTTATCCAAACATCCCTTTATGACCTGAACTAATCTACCTTCAAGTATAAACCTACTTATACCACTTATTTTCCTATTTTATAAAATCTGTTATACTCGTTAAACCGTTTAAAGCAATTCGACACTATGAAATTCTGCACTTACGCCGACTTAATGGACTTGTATCTCAAAATTTGTAATAGGTATAAACGAACGGTTTTCGTCTCAATCAAGATTAATGAACATGGTTTACTGATGTTATCAACCAAACACTCCAATGTATCCAGAGCCTAAGTGAAATGACCAATTTACCCCTAAGTACACAATCTGAGTTTTGGAAACAATTTCTCGCTTCATCATTTTGATCATATCTCACAATCTGTAACTAGTTAGAATCACATTCAAAAGCTCAAGTTTAAGTCTATCAATTGTCTACAACTTTTAGTTTTAGAAAAATAGTACCTAGGTTCAAAATTTTTAAGATATATTCGTTTGAAATCTGGGCATAATTTTAGTTAGTTTTACCATTTTGGTCGTAACTCATTCATCCGGAATGGTTATGGCTTCATCCAAAGAACCACATGGTCCTCATATGTTGTACCCTTCACCCATGTAAAAACCCAGTAGCCTCCAAGCCAAATAAAATTCATTATAAGCCTAACTATCTGTATTACAAATTCTGGGTACACACTAAGTTCGTTTCCACGGTTTTGGTCGTATCTCGACCATCCGGAAGAGTTGGCGTTCCATCCAACTCGCCACTAGGACCTGAGATATTAACCTATTCATTTATGTAAATAACCAGTAGGCTTTAAGCCAAAATTTCCCCATTAAAACACAAACTATCTGTAGGTCACCTATTTGGACTAGTTTCACTAATTTGGGCGTAACTTGGTCATCCGGATGAGTTACCGCTCCATCCAAAGCACCACATACACCTTGTATGTTGCTCTACCCAACCAAGTCATAAAATTACAGACCTTAAACCAAATAGATTTTGACATCACACCATCAACCTGTTGTCCCAATTTATCTATCCCAACAACTTTCAATCAAACAACCCAACTAGTGTTTCTAACATCCTAACATCATTCTAATGCCATACCAATCATCACAAACACCTCAAGAACACTAAAACTCATTAAACTCAGAAAACCCACATCAAAAATATCAAGTTCATCATGAAAATAAAATTTATAAAAAGGGTTTAGGGCTTACTTGATTGAATGGATGATTATGAAAGAGCTTTAGTGGGATCCTTCTAACACCTATTTAGATTGAAAACCCATCAAAATACTCCAACAAATCAGCCCTTACACCTTGAAATATGATATATTAAAAGATTTTATAACAAGATGTTATGAACTAGACTTGATGTCCTTCAATCTTGAGATAATTTTTGCTACTTAAAATTGATATGAAATTGGTGTTGTAGAGTGGAAATAGGAGACGGCAATGAGATCAAGAAAGAATAATGAGTAAAAAAAATTATGAACTATGTGAAGTGTCTTGCTTATTAGATCAAGACATGCATATGAAGTTAAACAAGTTTCCTAGTTAAACATGAATACTTGACACCTTAGAAATATGGTTTGACACAAAATGGATTCCCATGTTACGTGTACACATAGGTGGAAGAAATAGGGGTAATATTTATGTTGTATTTGATATAAGTGGGTAGTTTTAGGGCCAACGGGTACTAACGTAAAATATTGTAAAAGTTTATTCGAAACCACGAAGCGAAAACGTATAAGATAAAAATGGTTCTACATCATACGGGATACTTTTCTGAAAAGTTAAATTACGTAGAGCGCGTAGACTAATATTTAGACTAATGCCGGGTTCACTTTTAATAATCGTTTTATTACGAACGCGAGACAACCTATTTGGTTAATCGAAAAATAATTTTTATCCCAAAGCAAATTAAATAAAGAAAAAATTACATGTTTCGTCCCTGTGGCATACCCAAAAATCATGTTTCGTCCCTATTCGATTTTAATTACACTGATGGTCCCTATTTTATCCAACATGTTTCACCGATAGTCCCTATTCTATAAAATAGGGACTTTTCGTGTAACAAATTTTAAACAAATTAATTACACAGTTGGTCCCTATTTTTGAAAAATAAAGACCATTAGTGCAATTAGTTTGAAAATTAGGGACCATTAGCGTAATTAAAATCAAATAGGGACGAAACATGATTTCTGGGTAAAACCACAGGGACGAAACATGTATTTTTTTCTTAAATAAATAATGTATGGATAGAAATTAGAATTTACGGGGTATATAATGGGAATATTTAACTACATGGAACACGTAGACGGATAAAATCTAATTACGGCTCAAGCTTAGCTAGGAACGCAAAATTCACTAAATCGAGTAAAAGTAAAAGTAAAAATTTACTCAAGGTTAAAAATAGAATTAAAATATGAATATATTAATTACCCGAATTTTACGGAATCTCACAATCCATTAGCCTCGTTCGATATTAATCATCGAACATTACAGATATCAAAAACTAGACTTTGCCCTTAAACATTTCAAAACTTTATATAGACATACCCACGCGACTACACTTTCTCCTTTGATGTTTTCACTATTAAGAGACTTTCTTTATAACGCGTTATATCAATCATAAAACTTATAATGATATTTTTCTAAAGTACCTATTCTGATGGGTTAAATATCCTGGTCAAACCTAGCCAAAATTTATGTATATATTAAGAAGTGTCGAAACATCGAATTTTGCTGAATAAATTATCAACGCCATGTCTAATACTGGTTTAGTAAATCTTAAATCTTTTCTTGGTCACACAATCGGTTAACACAAATTGAATCCCGGGACGGGATTCCTTTAAGGGGTAGGTATTGTAACAACCGGTAATTTTCTAAAATTATTATAATAAAAAATTATACTTATTATTATTTATATTTTACTTTTGAACATTTCCAAACTCATTTGACTTGAAAATGAGAACATATCTCGCAAATTGTGAAAAACCGCACACAACGCATACCGACATGATAATAATTAAATTTATATTTAATTATCGCGATTTATTTAATAAAAATATTTAATAAATTATTTAACATTTTATTCAAAAATGTTTGTTAAAAACGTGAATGTTCAAGTTAAAGTTTCATTTTACGGACAAAGCTTACCCGTGATACCCGATGACTACCCAATAAATAACAAACATTTTAAATAAATTTTATAAAACATTTATGAAATACTAGTCGTGTAAATACTCACTTTTCATAAAAAAGTTATTTTAAACGCAATGTTATGAATTTTGAGTCCTCGATCAATTGTTATCTAGCCTAAACAAATTCCGAGCCTTAATAATACAAAAATTACAATAATAGTCCATGTGATTAGTTTACACCTCGATTCTAAATAATAGTGTTTAGATCTCGGTGAATATGGTCGTATATATATTCGTTACGAAGCTAATTTAATAATCTAGTGACTTTTATAAAAAAATTATTGTTACGGAAAAAGTATATAATTTTTACGGACTAAAAACTAGTAATTTTGGAAGGAATAAAAAGAAAAGATAACCCCCTCCTCCATTTCTCTTCCCACTATAAATACTACAACCTTCTCATTTCAACTCATTTTTCACTTCTCATTTTTTTCATTCTAGAGAGAGAAAGAGAATTCTCTCCTCCTTCTCTCTAGAAACACCGTCGCCGTCGTCGGCCGCCGCCGCCGCTCACAGCCGATCGCCGCTACAGCTCACCACCGGCCGCCACCACCATTTCTTTCTTTATTTGGGGTTTTCAAGATTTCATCACCTCTTTTTCAAGATCTATTGATTTGTAGCTTATTCATCATCATTGTAAGCTTATTCCTAAACCTCTTATTGATTCCTTGATTTTCTTATACTTTTGGTTTTAATCCATGTGTTTGTGTGGTTCTTCAAAAAGAAATGGATTAAGTGTGAAAGTTAATGAAGTCTTATGTTTCTTTATATACATATTGTGATTAAGGTGGGGATGAGTTGAATTATGAGTTGCAACAATGATGAGGATGAGATTAGAATATTTATAAGTGTAGATTTGATGTTGGATTAGTATTGAATGGGGATTTGGATTAGACTAAGCACTATGGTGAAGTTTGGATTGATTTTTGAAGCGATTTGAGCATATATAGTAGGCTGTCAGAAATTTAAATAGGGGTAAAAGGGTGTGGTATATCATATATCATAACACGGGGTCGATTCTTGGACTTGGCTAGTTTCTAGAGAGAGAAACACATGAGAGGTTTTCTAGAGAGAGAAACAAGTGTGTTTAAATAGAAAATGAATAATGACTAGCTACCTCTTCCAAAGTTGGAAGAGGTATATATATAGTTCTTACAATATATC
>BQNB010013391.1:5159-21763 GCA_026074375.1 Tanacetum coccineum | reverse complement strand
TGTTGATAAAATAAAGGAAGTCGAGCATGTTAGTTAAGAAAAGAAAAAGAAAGGAAAATCCAAAAATATTAGAGATAGTTAGTGTACATTTAAAAAAAATGGTGAAAACGGGACTTATCAAAACTATTTATTCTTTTGTTTCCCTTGACTAACACTTTGCTACTTTTCGAAGTAATTAGTCGAGGGAGTTCAAGATTCTTAGTTTTCTTGAGTGTTTACTTCATAACATTGCGTGAGGACACGACAATACCTTAGTATGGGGGATTTTGATATGTGTTTAATTACACATACCATTTTCCACTATAAACGGACTTAAATGACTAAAAACATACCAAAAATACATTGTATTTGTATGTTTGCATTTGTATTGTGCAGGAACGGATATTCAAGAAAAGGACAAAAAGAAAGCCAAAAACAAGCAATTCCAAGCACGGAGTAGAAAAGGGCAAAGTCAAAAGTCAGACAAAGCAAGAAAATACAACTTGAGGGGACCAAAGCTGCCTACTTCCCTAAAAGCCTTCTTTCCCGCCCAACAAACCCAGTTACAACTGGTATGTCGTCCCATACTTTCTTCCCTGCAAAACTACTTCTCTCCCTAGCCAAAAGCATTTCATCCATCCTACTAACCCCCCCAGCTGTATAAAGTCCATGTTGGCAATCCCTAACCTTTCAAAAAGCATTTTCGATGGCTGAGATTGTCTCCAAAGAAGCTCAAAAGAAATCAAAGGCTGGGATTTGTTTTAGTCTCTCCTCACACAACAAGCACACTTGTTTCTATCTCTAAAAAGAAGCACAAGCTGCAAGTTGAAGACTTCGGCTATATATAAGAGCCTTTTGTAAGCCTTTGAGGCATCTAGTTCTTTTAGTTTTTCTAGCAACTAGTTAATTTTTAATCTTAGCTTAAATTTCAAAGTCATTTACAGCTTTTACTTTCAGCTTTGTAACACTTTCAAGTTTTAATGCAAATTTGAGTTTTTAAGTCAATTTACAATTTCAAGTGTTAAGTTTCTTAATTGTGTTGTGTTCAAAAAGCTCTCAAATACAGCTTGTTTGTAAGCTGCTTTAATTAAGTAAATTTAAAAAGTTAAGAAGTTAAGAGAAAATCACACAAATCACTCTCAAATATACCACAACTTATTTTATGGATGATAAGCCAGTTCTGGATGGGCTTATGGACTCTCACTAGCTTGTTTTATACAAGTTAGAGCTTGTAGATTCTTGATTTAGCCCTGTTTTGAGCAAGGGTGTTGTAAGTCTCTCTTTTTCTTACTTTATTTATTTACTGCAGAACTGCTTATAGTGCTTAGTTGTTACCTATATTTGCTTATTTGTGTTTTATCACAATGTTTTAGTGCTTATCTTGCTTATTTGTTAGTTGAAAAGTGTTTTGTATCACTTTCTTAGTTAGTACTGTTAGTATATTAGTTAAAACTGTTAGTTATAAGTTAATACTGTTAGACTAATTCAGCTTATTTAAGTGCTTATTATTGATTGAAAGTCTGCTTATAAGTGTTTTAATTTGTTACTGATAATCTGTTTTTAATCAGTTTGAAATAAAAAAAAATAATTTTTGAAAACTTTAAGGGCTGTTTGGAACAAGCAGTACTAACTCCAAGTTAGTACTGCTAGTTCATTTTTTTTTTGGATTTCAAAGCTAGCAGTACTAACTTAAAGCCAACAGTACTAACTCCAAGTTAGTTCTGTTAGTTAAAACTGTTAGTACTGGTGGTTCATTTTAGCTTATCAGCTTATTATTTCTGCTTATTTAAGACTGGTTTAGCTTTTTAGAGTAGATTAAGCCCATTTTCGTTTGCTGTCTTTAGTAGAGCTTACTTTAGCTTATTTGCCTTTTCAAAATAATTTTAAGAGTTTATCAGTTTTAGTTTTTTTTAGCTTATTTGCCATTCTAGTTTAATTCTGGTTGCTTATTCTTATGCTTGAGTGCTTATTAGGGATAGTTAAACTTCTGTTTTAGCTTGTTTGCTTATTTATTGTTTCTTTGTGTTTTATTAGCCTAGCAGTACTTACTTAAAGACACCAATACTAACTTAAAGCTAGCAGTACTAACTCCAAGTTAGTACTGGTAGTTAATACTGTTAGTACTGTTGTTAGTACTGCTGTGTTTCTCTTGTTTAATTTAGCTTAATTGCATGCTGAATTTGCTTATTTAGAGTTAGTTTAGCTTATTTGTCTGTCTTAAGCTTATTTGAGCTTATTTGTGTTTTAGCTTTAAGAGTTTTAGTGTTTTTACCCACTTTCTAGCTTTTATGCTTGTTCTAGCTTATTTCCCTTGCTTAGCTTTGTGTTCATCTGCCTATTAGGTTTAGTGCCCAATCATAATCACATCCTTGTCATATTCAAACATCAATCATCAATCGTCTTTCGATTTTCCATCTCTAGCCTCGTTGGGACATAACGACCCGGGAACACTCTATACTGCTTCCAGTTTTATTGATCTCGTGGATTCTGATCCTTGTTGTGTATTTATATATACTTACATTTATATATATGTATAAATAGGGGTGAGTTCGCGCGAGTCAAACTTCATTTAGCTAGTAGTTTCATGTAGATTTGTGTTTAGTATTTGAATAAGGGATGTTAAGACAATTTATTTAATGATAATGATAGATATCTCACCAGGAAAGCGAGGTCTAGGTGAGGATTCAAACAAAGACACTGATCCTTTAGCCATATTAGGAAGAAGGTGTTGATGTGATTTCCCACTACGCTAGCAACGGGGTGGGTTTTCAAACTAAGAACACCGGTCGTTGGTTGTGATATCCTACTAGGGAGCGAGGCCTATAAGGTGGTTCAAACTAAGAAACTGCCCATTCCTAACTTAAGACTTATGATTATGATGAAAAGATTTGCCAAAAATTCTAATAGTTTAAATTTTCGTTCTTTAAAATCAAGTTACAAGGTCCTAATAAGTTGTTGCTTTGAGTCATGATTCATCTTGAATTACGACTATGAAAATAAGTTGATCTATGGTTGAGTTGAAATGAGTACACACATTTAAATCATATATCCATGTTGGGAGTTAAAAGTTCACAAGTCATAAGTATGAGTGCTTAACATTTAGACTTATATTGACAAATGATCTTGTTTAATTGCTTGGTTTGGATCTAGTGAAAAATCGGGGACGATGAATTTATCCGTCAGGACATCCGTAGATTATTCTATGGGCGCTTCTCATTCTATGATCCCAATGTTGATAAAATAAAGGAAGTCAAACAGGTAGTTAAGAAAAGAAAAAGAAAAATCCAAAAATATTAGGGATAGTTAGTGTACATATGAAAAATTGGTGAAAACAGGACTTGTCGAAGCTATTGATTCTTTAGTTCCCCTTGACGAACACTTAGCTACTTTTCAAGGTTATTAGTCGAGGGGGATTAAGATTCTTGGTTTCTTGAGTGTTTACTTCATAACATTGCGTGAGGACACGGCAATACCTTAGTATGGGGGATTTTGGTATGTGCTTAATTACACATACCATTTTCCATTAAAAACGGACTTAAATGACTAAAAACGTACCAAAAATACATTGTATTTGTATGTTTGCATTTGTATTGTGCAGGAACGGATATTCAAGAAAAGAACAAAAAGAAAGCCAAAAACAAACAAATCCGAGCACGGAGTGGAAAAGACCAAGTCAAGTCAAAGTCAAAAGTCATCCACATGAAGAAAATACAACTTGAGGGACTAAAACTGCCAAACCTCAAGTTGTATTGCAAAAGAAAAAGACAAGGGTCAAAATTGCAAAGAAGGCAAAGATTGCATTCAAGTTATACAACTTGAGGGGACCAAAGCTGCCTACTTCCCTAAAAGCCCTCTTTCCCGCCCAACAAAAACCCAGGACAACTTGGATGTCGTCCCATACCTTCTTCCCTGCAAAACCACTCAACACCCTAGCCAAAATCATTTTATCCACCCTACTACCAACCCCCCCCCCCCAGTTGTATAAATGCCATGTTGGCAATCCCTCACCCTTTCTAAGCATTTCGATGGCTGTGATTGCCTCCAAAGAAGCACAAAAGAAATCAAAGGCTGGGATTTGCTTTAAGACTTACCTCACACAACAAGCACACTTTGTTTTTATCTCTACAAAAGGAAACACAAAAGCTGAGCCCAAGACTTAGCTATAAAAAGAGCCTTTGAAACCTTATGAGGCATGTTAGTTTATGTTAATTTTTAGTTTTTTTTTATCCTAGCTTAAATTTTTAAGTCATTTACAGCTTTTACTTTCGAGCTTTGTAACACTTTCAAGTTTTAATACAATTTGAGTTTTAAGTCAATTTTTACAAGTCCAACGTTCTAAGTTTCTGAAACAGTGGTTGTTTTGTGTTCAAAAAGTCATCAGTACAGCTTACTTATAAGCTGTTTTCATAATCAAGATAAAAAGTTAAATAGTTAAGAGTAAAATTACAAAAATCACTCTCAAATATACCTCAGCTTACTTATGGATATAAGCCAGCTTCTGGATGGGCCTAATGGACTCTCACTAGCTTGTTTTAGACAAGTAGAGCTTGTAGATTCTGAATTTTAGCCCTGTTTTTGAAGCAAGGTGTTGTAAGTCTCTCTTTTTCTTACTTTACTTGTTTACTGCAGAAGTGCTTATTGTGCTTATTTATTACTTATGTTTACTTATTTATGCTTTATCAGTATGTTTAGTGCTTATCTTGCTTAGTTTATACTGCTAGTACTGTTAGCTCATTTATTAAAACTGTTAGTTTTGAGTTAACACTGCTAGGCCCATTCAGCTTATTTAAGTGCTTATTCTTAATTGAAATTTGCTTAAAAGTGTTTTAATTTGTTATTTGATAATCAGTTTTTAACCAGGATTAAAAGAAAAATGGTTTTTGAAAGCTTTCAGGGGTATTTTCAACTAGCAGTACTAGCCTCCCCCCCCCCCACTTAGAGTTAGTACTGCTAGTTCACTTTTGGAACAGTACTAACTTAAAGCTACCAGTACTAACTCCAAGTTAGTACTGTTAGTTAGTACTGTTAGTACTGGTAGTTCAATTTAGCTCATCAGCTTATTATTTCAGCTTGTTTAAGATTTCTTTAGCTTTTTAAAGTAGATTAAGCCTATTTTAGTTTACTGTTTCAGTAGAACTTATTTGCCTTTTCAAAATAATTTTAAGAGTTTATCAGTTTTAGTTTTCTAGCTTATTTATCATTTTAGATTATTCTAGTTGCTTATTCTTCTTACTAAATGCTTATTAGGGGTATTAATTATAGTTTTAGCTTATTTGCTTATTTTCTTGCTTTTTATTTGTGTTTTATAAGCCTAGCAGTACTAACTTAAGCCTAGCAGTACTAACTCCAAGTTAGTACTGTTAGTTAATACTGTTAGTACTGTTGTTAGTACTGTTGTGTTTACCTGATTCATTTAAGCTTAAATGATTTTAGTATTGCTTATTAAGAGTTAGTTAAGCTATTTGATTGTATAAGCTTATTTGAAGCTTATATGTGCTTTGTTAAAAGTTTTAAGTGTTTTTCTATTCTAGCTTTTATCTTGTTCTATCTTATGTTATCCTTAATTAGCTTCTTGTTCAAATTGCTTAATATTTTATTATCTAAATCATATTCACATCCCTTGTTCATATTCAAAATCAATCTCATCGTCTTTCGATTTCCATTCTAGCCTCGTTGGGACATAACGACCCGGGAACACTCTATACTGCTTCCGGTTTCATTGGTCTCGCGAGATTTCGTCCCTTGTTGTGTGTTTTTGTATTTTATTTACATATATAAGAATGGGTGAGTTTTGTGCAAGTCAAAATTGGCGTCGCTGCCGGGGGAGGCTGAGAAAAAGATTCTTCGGTTACATTTGACAATTGTCGTTTTGAATCTTGTATATTTTTTCTTTATAAAAATAATATAAAAAAGAACAAAAATATTTTTCATTTTCTTTATTAGTATAATTATCATAACAAAACAAAAGAAAAACCTAAAATATAAAACATTGTCCCATAACAAAAGAAAAAAAATTTCACAAATCGGTTAAAAATAACCAAATAAATATTCTCAATTGAGGTATTATCATAATAAATTTCCGTGAACTATTGGTTCCCACCTCGAACAAAAGATTTAAACTTGCATTTGTGTCTCTTACGACATACGCCACTTGAAAAGTTTAAACAAACTATACAGTGGGTATAAGGAGGGTTGTTCCAAAGGGGGGAACTACACCGCAAGGAGAAATACGCTTCAACGCTATCCTACTCCTCCGCTCACTCTGTGCGTTTATCTTTTTGAGAGCTATTAACCTAAGTAAGGTAATTATTCTTGGATTCAAGTTGCTAGTTTTAGGTTCCTGTCCTTTAAAATAGATGTGAATAAACTAAAAAACCAAAAATACTTTTCTTGTTCTCTATTTAGTGCATAGCGCACCTCGTTTCAAAGCTCGCGTCTACGACAACAACAAGTTCCTCCGAATCTTTGAAACTCCCCAAAGATACATGCTGGATAATCAACTATGGCAGAATGCTCCAGGCTCCCACCGAGGGATACGAAGGACGCAATGTTGTTCCTGAAATTGCAGCACAAATTTGAGATCAAGCATGGGTTGCTAACTCTTTGTCCAAACAAGCAGTTCTTCGACATGACAAAAGTAGGACCCACATGCCCACATCCGTTACTTAATAAAATCACCTCTACTTATGAGATATCCTAATGTCCCCGACACAATCAATTAAGGATTGATGCTCATTCCTTTCTCTCTCGAAGGGCAGCCCGATATGGCTTGAGAACGAACCCCTCGATCAATGTCAACATGGGATGACCTCCTTGCTAAGATTTCATAATCAGTTTTCCCAACCCTTCAAAAACGATAAAATCTCTTCGGAACGAAATTAACCCAATTTCAAACAAAAGATTTGATGAGATCGTTATGAGGGCTTTGGGAATCGATTCAAAGTTCTTCTCCGAGCAATGTCCACCATCATGGATTTTCAATCTTTCACCAACTTGATACCTTCCTACATTGCCTTAAATGTCAAAGAACGAAGACCTCTTAGAACTCCGCCGTCAGTTGGTAATTTTTGGACAAAAGGCCCGCTGATGCTCAATGGCATCATAGAGAGCAAGTCCAAAGTTCATCACTCCCGAAGCTAATAGCATTGTTGCTAAAATAAGAGACGAACGCTTCCACCCGGGAGTATCTCCCGATGTTGCCTGAATTGAAAGTATATGGTTTAGAGCTCTACTTCTCGACAAGCATGACATCTCCAGTTCTCAGCTTCCCGCTCCCGTAAAAGCTTTAGCAAGAGTTTGTGTTACCTGCGGTGGTGCCCACTCATATCGTAATTGTCCGGCTACCGATAGCAACAATTACCGAGATAACATCCAAGAATACGTCTCGCAAGCAGCCGCAGCAAATTTCAACCAAGGAAATTCCGGTTACCGTCCGCCACCGATGGCAAACCAAATCAGACCACCCGGTTTTCCTCCCATGCAACACAACAGCCAAGCCAACAATCAGAATCGTTTGGAACCAAACCAAACCGTGGAATGGCTACAACCAGGGTCAAATTCAACGACCCCAGGTTCAACAACAAGCCCCAATGTATCAACCCCCGGTTAATCAACACCCACCTTACCATGCTCCAGTTCCACCAGCACCGGGTGTGTCTAAGCCCGATTTTGATAACTACGTCAAAGCTAATGACGCGGTTATGCAAAATATGCAAAATCAAATGGCAAATATAACGGATCTAATCACCAAATTCGTAAATAGTAATACCGCTTCTACTTCAGGTTCGGGTTCTCTTCCAAGCAACACCATTGCTAACCCGAAAGGTGATGTGAAAGCAATCACCACCCGAAGCGGTGTTCCAATTATTGGACTCAAAATATCTCTCCTCCTAAAGAAATGAAAATACCCAGGTGACGTAGGATACGGGCAAACCAAGCACCAAAGACATCCAACCTCCGGTGGTCCAAACTAATGACCAAATTGGTGAGCCCGTTGTTGCTTCAAAGACTAAATCAACCTTGCCATATCCTTCAAGGGCCAACAAAGAAAAGCTCCATGAAAAAGACAATCTTCTAGCTTCAAAATTTATGGAGATTTTTCGGAATCTCCATTTCGAGCTAAGTTTCGCGGACGCTCTCCTACACATGCCCAAATTTGCTCCAATGTTTAGAAAGCTCCTCAATGACAAGGATAAGATGATTGAGTTGACAAAGACACCGGTAAACGAGAATTGCTCGCGTTTTATCGAAAAAAAAGTTTTCCCGAGAAACTTGGAGACCCCGGCAGATTTCTTATACAACGTGTGATTTTCTGGAGATGAATGAATGCTTAGCCTTGGCCGATCTCGGTGCAAGCATCAACCTAATGCCTCTCTCCATTTGGAAAGAACTAAGTCTCCCACTTTGTGACCCAAACCTCGAAAATAACTTGAACTTGCCGACCGAGAACAATTCTACTCCCCACCGGCATTGCGAGGATTTTTCGTGAAAGATGGAACGTTCTACTTTTCCCTAGCCGATTTTGTGGTCGTTTGAAATACGTTGCCGAACCACCGGATTCCCTAAATCTTAGGATACCTTTTCTTGAGGACGGACGTACCTTGAATCGATGTTCACGTGATCAAATGACCCTAAGGCACTATGACCGATTCCGTGGACCTTCAAAAGTTGGTGATACAAAGACTATCTCCTACAAATATCATTGAAATCGGTTTTTAAAACCGAGTCGATGTTATGACATTGCTTGTGAAGAATAAGTTCAAGAAGTACTTAGAAATTTCTGAAAGTGCAATCCCTCTTCTACTCGGACCTTATGAATCGATTCTCGCTCCCATCCTTTCACTCCCTTCGGAGGAGTGATTTTCTAATGGAAGAGATCGATGCATTCATGAACATGATAAACAATACTACCAGGTGTTGACGAAATCAAGAAATTCTGAGGGAGATACTGTTTACCATGTTGAATTGTTTAAGTATGTGAGTCATAAGTGACCCAAATCTTCCTCCAACACCAGTTTGTGAATAAAATGTTCCTGAATAAGATTAAATTCTTATATGAGATCCTCCCGACCTTGAACACCAAAGACTTGCCATCCACCATCTTGAGTATGCTTTTTGGAGGATTGAATGAAATTACCCCGTCGCTTATAATGCTAAAAAACTAAAAAGATGAGGATAAAACCCCGCCCTGATCAAGGTTCTTAAAGATCACACAAACATGCCATAGCTTGGAAGATTTCTGATATTAAGGTGAAAGATCCAAAAAAAAAAATTTTTTTGCACCCATAAGATTTTTTGGATGGAGGGAAAATGCCAAACCCGGTACGTTCAACATCATAGAAGAGTAACCCCAAAATCCATGGAGGTTATTAAGCAAGAAGTTATTTAAACTTCTTGATGCCATTGTTAATTTACGCTATCTCTGACAGTCCCTGGTTGAGCCTGGGTCATATATGTGTCCCTAAAAGGGAGGCATAACCGTGGTAAAAACTGAAGAAATGAGTTAATATACCCACTAGGTTGATTACAGGATGGCGAGTTGCATCGATTACCGATAACTCAATGATGCAACTTCGTATAACCATTTCCCTTTACCATTTCATGGACCAGATGCTGAAAATTAGCCGGAAAGGAGTACTATTTGGCTTTTGGGACGATTCTCCGGCTACTTTCAGATCCCAATTGACCCCTTGATCAAGAGAAGACTACCTTCACCCTGCCCTTACGGACATTTGTCTATCGTTCGCAAGCATATTAGGTATGCAATGCACCGAGCACGTTCCAAAGGTGTATGGTTGCAATCTTTCACGATATGATTGAGAAAACCATGGAAGTCTTCATGGATGATTTCTCGGTTTTCGGTGATTCTTTCTCCTCCGTGCCTTTTCCCAATTCGACAAAATGATCCAAAGGTTGAAGACACAACAATCTTTGTGCTAAATTGGAAAAATGCCACTTTCTGGTCAAGGAAGGAATAGTCCATTGGGCATAAAAATTCTAAGTCCTGGGATTGAGGTTGATAATATCAAAAGTTGATGTCATTGCCAAATGCCTCATTCCCACTACCGTGAAGGTATTCGCAGTTTTCCTCGGTCACAACAGCCGGATCTAACCGACGATTTATTCAGGATTTTTCCAAAATCGCCCGGCCTATGACCCACCTCCTTGAAAAAGAAACTCCGTTTATCTTTCGAAGGAATGCATCGAAGCATTTGAAACCCTTAAGATGAAGTTAACCCAGGCTCCAATTCAAGATGCTCCTATGGGACTTGCCCTTTGAAATCATGTGTGATGCAAGTGATTTTGCTGTTGGGGCAGTCCTAGGGCAACGTAAGACCAAGCACTTCCAGCCAATACACTATGCAAGCAAAACTATGACCGAGGCTCAAGCACATTACACTACAACGGAAAAAGAATTACTTGCCGTAGTGTATGCTTTCGAGAAATTCCGGCCATATCTTGTCTTGTCCAAAAGCATAGTGTATACGGACCATTCGGCTCTCAAGTACCCTGCTTGCTAAGGGCAGGAAGCTAAGCCACGATTGCACCGAGGATTTTGCCTGCTCAAAGGAATGTTGATGTCGTTATCCGTGATAAAAAAGGAGCAGAAAATCTCGCCGCAAACCACCTTTCCAGACTTGAAAAACCCCCATCGAAAAGCGAGCTCGAGAAAAAGGAAATTACGGAAAACAATTTCACTCTCGAGACCTTGGGATGTTACTTTTCGTGTTGAAAGATAAGCCCCGTGGTTTGCCGATTTTGCAAACTACCATGCGGGGAATTTTGTGATCAAAGGAATGTCGTCTCAGCAGAAAAGAAAGTTTTTCAAAGACGTCAAACACTACTTTTGGGACGACCCCTTTCTATTTAAGATCTGTGCAGATCAAGTGATTCGGCGTTGTGTCTCGGGGCAAGAAGCTTTGACATTTCTTAAAGCGTGCCTACAGTGGACCCACTGGGGGAAACACCTACGGTGCGAATTACACGCTAAAAAGATCTTTGAATCAGGGAGGAATTTTATTGGCCACGATCTACAAGGATGCCCACGACTATGTCACCCGATGTGACATTTGTCAACGTCAAGGCAAAATTTCGCAACGTGATGAGATGCCACAAAACTCTATCCAAGTCAGTTTGTGTGAAATCTTGACATTGAGGGCATTGATTTTATGGGGCCGTTCCCGTCTTCAAGAGGGAACAAATATATACTCGTGGCTGTTGATTATTATCAAAATCGGTTAAAGCAAAAGCGCTCCCCACCAATGACGCCCGAGTTGTTTGCAAATTTTTAAATCTCTCTTCGCCAATTCGTTGCCCCTCGTGCAATCATAAGTGATCGCGGACCCATTTTTGCATGACCAATTTGCAAAGGTCATGCTTATCATACGGAAGACCACTCATCGTCTCACCACCGCATATCATCCACAAACAAGTGACAAGTTTTTGTTTTTTTTGAGTGATCCAATCGTGTTTGAAACGAATTCTTGAAAAGGACCGTGGCGAAAATCACGGGCCTCTTGTTGATAAATTAGATGACACACTTTGGGCTTTCCGCACAGCTTATAAAACACCCATCGGGTGTACTCCATACAAGTTAGTGTACGGGAAGGCATGTCATCTTCCGACTGAGCTCGAGCACAAAGCTTTACTGGGCCCTTAAGCATACAAACTTGATATCAAACCGTAGGGAGCGTGAATCACAGGAAACTCTAACTCAACGAACTTAATGAGCTCCGTATGATCATGCTATCGATAACTCAATGATCTATAAAGAGAAACAAAGAAGAACCATGACATCCAAGATCAAAAATCGTTTTCAACACGGTGATCGAGTCCTCACTCTTTAACTCAAGATTGAGATTTCTCAGCTAAGCTTAAGACCCGTCTGGAGTGACCATTCACTGTAACCCAAGTTTTTCCATATGGCACTGTCGAGTTATCCCAAAACTCCGGGCCAAATTTCAAAGTAAATGGTCACCGTTTAAAGCACTACTTTGGAGGGGACATACCACAATTGGTAGTCCCAGATCTCCAGACATTCCCTATGATCCAATAAATACGAAGTGCGGTCAAGTATAGCGACCTAAACAAGCGCTTCGTGGAGCACCCCATGCTTATCGTAGTATTATGTAAAAATGAATAAGTGTTTTCTTGTTGTGAGGAGGCTCGCCTCTTCCATTACCCGTGTTTCGTGTTTGTATTGTTAATTGTTAAGGATTGCCCAGATTGTGAAGACTCTCGTGCTCTCAGTTTTGTCTTTCATCCACAAGAGTTTCACATCCTCAGCTTCATTTTGGGAATCCAGTATCCAAATCTAATCGACTAACGGTTTTAATCTTTGGGCACACTTCATAAACGGCCCTTAGATTTACGGTAGGTGCCCCTTTTCAAAACACGAGGACGATGTTTTAAGTCTAGTCTGGGGGATCTTCGCTTTGATTTTCTTGCCTGCAGCCTGTTGTTATCACGTAATCCCGTTTTCACCACCAAAATTTTCGTAAAAATACCAAAAAAAATTAAAAAATTAAAAATTTCAAAATAAAATAAGTGTTTCGATTTCCTAATGGGTAGAATGAGAATAATTTTTGACTCGATGGGCCGTGTTGAGCCCTAGCATTTCCTCAATTATAGCTAAGCCTGTCACAATTCTATTGCTTATAATTTAAGGTAAAGAACAAGAAGTGATAGAGTTAATATAAGTTTAATGTCTGACCAAGATTCTTCTAAAAGCTTATATGAGTAACGTGTGGTCTTTTTCTCCCATTAGCTTTTAATCAGCCTAATTCAACGTAGCACATTTCAATTCAACAAGTTCAACTCGATGTTTCTAGAAAAGCTTCAAATTTGTAACTTGATTCTTTAAAACGAGTTTTTCTGTTCGTAGTAATTTGAAAGTTAAAATGCCAAAGAAGAATGAATGAAATATGAATGCAAAAATGGCAATGAAATATTTGAAATTATGCCATAAAAGCATACATTTGATTATATGGAGCAAGTAAAAGAGGTGTCTTGACATCCCACTCCGCTAACCAGCGAGCCTCCTCACGTCACACTTATTAGAAAATAAAAAAAGAAGATAGAAACACGGGTTGCCTCCCAAGAGCGCTTGTTTTTGTGCGAGTCTCTAGCTTGACTCACCCCGAATTCCTTTGTCCTTAGGGCAGAAACAGAAAAATGGAAAAATCATCATCGAATTTTCATATGCCACCGGCTCTAAGGAATAAAAACTATAAGCGGAGATGCCGGGGTCAAAAATGAGGTCCTCACTCCTAGAGGAGAGAAAAGGAAGAGAATTTACAAGATAGGTAAGAAAAGGAAGAAAGATTTTGATAACAAATGTGAGGGAAAAATAATGGTGATCCTCAAAGAGTAATGATGTGCAGTTTTATACACAATAAAATATACTATAAAATAATATTCCAAAAGAGCAATTAAGAAAATTCCCTAAGGAAAATTTCACTCTCAAAAATATATATAATATAATATATAATACGTATATTAAACCGGGCAAATATGATCACCCGGGTCGTTTCCCCAACGACTAGTGAAATTGAATCCTCGTTTAAGTCCGGATTATGATTTGAATAAGCAAATTGATGATTGATAATCTAAAGCAAAACAACTAAAATGGATAATTAAAAACAATTAAACAATTAATTAATACGGGAAACAATTAAAACGCGACAAGTAAGCAAGTAAACTAATTTTAACCCCTAAAAATGTAAACTAAAATTATAAACCTAAGATAGGACAAAAGAAAATTTTAGGAAAAAGAAAAACATTTTTTTTGATTATTTTTGAATTTTTTATTAATTAAAACTATTTAATGTTAATTAAATCCTAAAAAATAAAATAATTGAAATTATATTTTTCCTAAGTAAAAAGAAGATTTTAGAAAAAGAAATTACTATTTTTGGCTTTTTAGATTAAAAGATATGATTTTTCTAAAATTTAAACTAATTAAAAACTATAAAAATAATAAAACTCTTAAAAATAAAGTCCTAAAAATTTTATAAAAATTACACTAATTAAAGAAAATGTGCAGAAATTTTCTAAAAATAAAAGCCCTAATTTTATTTTTATAAAAGTTTAATTAAACTAATTAAAACCTAACCCTAATTATTAATTAAAACTAAGTAAACTAATTAAAAACTAACTTAGGGACTAACTATGTTAAAGACTTAAGAGCTAACAGGGCTAAAAACATTAACGGCAAGATTAACTAAGAAACAACTAAAACAGAAAAATTAACAAGAATTGGTCTCACTATGCTGAGGACCTAACCCGATAACAACCAAAGTCTAATAAGCCCCTAAATAAGTTGAAGTTAAAAACAGCTTAAAATTCAAAACTCAAAAGACCAAAGTTGTAGAATAAGCTGGGGAGATCAACTTTAATGAAAAGACTTACATCTAAAAGCCAATAAATACGCTCAATAAGAGCTTATCTATCAGCTAACCTCAGAAAGTGGTACTTAACCCTTGGTTTTAGAAAATAAGCTATAAAAAAACTCAAAATTAGTTCAAAATGTAAAAGGAAATAAGTTCTAATGAGCTTATGAACTAGGCAAACTAAGAATACAAAAGCAATAAGCAAAAATCCAATTAAGCTAAAATACTCAAAAAGAAAATCTAGACTTTGAGCTACTGAAAACTTATAAAACTGATTATTATCTATCTATTTAAGCTATAACTTCTACCACCTTAAGCTAGGATTCAAAATTTAATAAGCTAACTTTCTACTTACTGTTTTTGGCTTTTTATGAATTTTTGTGACTTTGACAGCTAAATTAAGCTAGGTAAATAAGCTAGAAAATGCAATTTAAAACTTAATCTATATTAAGCTATAACTAAACTAAATCCTACTTGAATCTAAGCACCTAAAACCTACTTATACTTAACTATAGACTAGGCTAATGGTGACAGCAGTACTTACTTTAAGTTAGTACTGGTGCACTTTGCACAAGTGCAAACCAAGAGTGCAGGTTTCCTAAGGGAAATCCTGCACTTAAAACACACTCAAATAGAGTGTATAAACAAAATGTAAGCAAGATCTAAGCCTTTGATGGCTTAGATCAAATTTCCACAAGCCAAAGGTTTAAGACAAAATGCCCTGGTGCTGGCACTCTTAATATAAGCTCAAATTCTTTAAATTTTCAAATCTAATTTATGCAAACTCATTTCCTAATGTTTATTACTAAGTTCAAAGCTGTCTAAAAAGGTCTGCTAAAAAACTTTTGACTTTAGAAGGTTAAATAAGCTTATGCCAAACACCCCTTTATTTATCTTGACAGATTTGAGTTAAGCTTAAAGATGAAACCATTTAACAAGATTAAATACCAATAACTAACATCTATAACAAACTTAAATGACAAAATCTAACTACTAAATTAAGCTAGAAATGAAGATCTAAGAGATTACACTATTATGATTTATATATTTTTTAGGACAGAAATGAAATACTAATGAATCTAAAAAACCTATTTAAGCAAAAAATAGATGAAAACATATAACTAATAAGCACTAGTAAAGAGAAATAAGCACAATTAAACAACTAATTTAAGCAACTAAGCAAATTTAATAAGCAATCTAAAACTAAACAGAACTAGAGACAAGTTATTAATGAAACTTAAAGAGAAACTTACAAAAACCTTTAGCTCAACAAAAGGTTCCCAATAGGGCAGCTACAAGCTCCCTAGCTTATTGATAAGCTAGTGTATAAGTCCTTGGGAGCTCTTCCAAAGTTAGCTCCCCTTCCATATGCTTATAAGTCCAAATTTCCAAGGTATTTAGTTTACTCGTTTACACGCCTAAATTGTATGCAATATGGACTAATACTTATAGAAAGATGATATTAAAACTAGTCTATTAATTAAACGCATCAATACTTGTTCATTATGACCTATTATTTGTTTCGTGCAAAATGTTAGAAATAAAGAAATGTTCTACTTATAAGCACTATTATAAAGTGCAGGGACTAAATATGTTAAGTAAGTAAAGTTTAGTCAACTAACTAACCAAGGGCTATAAATAGTAATTTATGCCATGGTTAGATGTAACAACTTCATTTAATCAAAAGGCAAGTTAGGTAATTCTCTCTCTAAACACACACACTAATTACACCTTGATCTTCACACACTAGTCATCAATCAAGATCTATTGGTTAAAATGTGGTATCAAGAGCCAATGATTGTGGATTAGTGCTTATTTTAGTGTTTGATTGTGTTTGTGAGATTGAGATTTTGCTTATTTGTGCTTATTTGTGGTATTTTTTTTGAGCTTATTCGGACATTTTTAAGCTTAATACATTCGGCTAATTTTTTTTAAAACAAAAAGTGGTCTTACACGTTTGGCTTATTTGGCTTTGACTGGTTCAACAACATTTTTTTTCATATTTCATTTTGGGCTTACGTTTTTAACTAATCTTCGTTTCTACAAGTCACTATTGGTAGTTTCTTAAGCGTGCCTTATTTGTGGTTTTTTAAGCTCTTCATTTTCAAAATTCTGTGGTTTTTCATTTGCGTATACACGGAGTGAAAAAGAAGGTGCGTTCAAGGTGTTTGAGACTTTGTCACAACCGATCTAGTCACCTTACAACTCGAACCGAACGAGTTGATTCTTCATCCA
>BQNB010013390.1:0-77264 GCA_026074375.1 Tanacetum coccineum | reverse complement strand
AAAAAAAGGCTTGTACATTTGTTCCCCAATTCTCGAGTTATTTCGTGTTCTTAATTCTTAAATGATCTTGCTTACATAGTTGTAATTGAATAACTAACTCCTTTAAGGCTTATGATACAAGGTAAGAGACTTCTGGCCCCGATATAGAGCGAAATTTTGGCGATTGGGCACCACTATCTGAAATTATTGAGATCGAAATAAGATTGAAGGTATAGTTTCCATGATCAGTTAATCTTCAATGTTCTCTTCTGCAAGAACACTGTTTTGCTAACTTAATAATGTTTTGCAGAACCAAGAATTAGACAACGAGTATTCCATAACTTCACGGGATTATGAATGAGTTGATTCACTCGTTTCGGCGAGTTACACTGCTTTTGGGAATAAAACAAAGATATGATGATTCAAATTTTAACAGTCATATTATTTTTTCCTTTACCTTTATGTTATTGTATTATAAGCTTATTCAACTGTGCTAATTTACTGATATAGTTGTTGAACTATCTTCATATCGCGTGCTTTTTTAAGATAAACAAAGACACGGCTGTTTTGTAACTTCTGATCTACATTCCATAGACATTAGCAAGTTTCAAGACCAATTTACTTGTCGTCCGAGCGACATTAAAAGAATCTTGAAAAAGTTGCATTAAATGATGCAATAAGATTCTTTGTATAAAGATAGGTAAATACAAACGGTAAAATGCATATGGAAGAATCCAAACAGAGTCACTGTGTGTGCTTCCTACTTCTATGTTCTAACTAATCCATTTTCATTTTGACTTTTTCAAGATCACAAATCTTGACTTTTTAGTACTACCAATTAATGACATTTTAACCGCTGCATGACCTCTCCCTTAGGTAGGGGTATGAGTGTCTACATTATACCTCCTCCGCACCTTGCACAAGAGCGGGATTGGGTGGTGGTGTTGTAGTTAACAACAAATTGACAAGGTCAAGCGGAAAAAAATAAAGTCAGCAGTTCATGAAAAAAAACAAGCAACTGTTCTATTTCTATTACAATCAGAGACATTACAAACATCAACACACTGAACTAGCTCTTTGGCCTCATGCTGAAAGAATCAACCAAGCCAAGATTTTTAACAAAATAAAACGTTCCCACTGGTCGCAAGATTCATATGTTGAATTATGGTAGTCGAAAGCACGAATACATTACGAATATAAGTGAGCCTATTGGGGGCACACACGTTAATACACGGAGAACACGTTTTATACTTCACGTTAATAATAAACTAAGGACTAGAAATAGACAAACCGGAACCACAAGGGCACACTAGATGCTGGCCGAATTCTATGAGAATTAAAGGGGTTGGTTTCGTCTATTTGGGAAACAAAAGAAACGAGTTGTAACGGGACTGGGACTTGTCTCCTAGTTGAACTAAGCTAGGGATTAAGGGTTATATATACCCCTCATCCCATAAGCTCATTCACACGACACAAGATCCAAAACCAACCTTTACTTGAAATCGTTTTTCTCTTCTTTGTTTCCAGCCGAGTTCCACAAGAATACACAAGGTGATTGTTTGGTTTTCGGTTTCTTTATACAACCGAAAACAATTAAAGCTTAAAGCTTTAATTGTTTTGTTCGTTCTTGATTTTCCATTGCTCGACAATTCAAGAATCACAAACTAAGCCCATTGCTCGACAATTCAAGAATTATAAACGAAGTGACTTAGTTTGGTTCCTGTTTCGAAGATAATAAAACCCCAAAGGGTATTCGGGTTTTTTTGTTAATTCGGTTATCAGGTTTTCGGTTTGTTTAGGGTTTAAAAAACCCTAATTCGGTTCTTTATTTATTCGGTTACAAGTCAAGGGTTTGCGAGGTAATCGGGATTGATACAAAGGTTGTTAGATAGTGAAGTTAAGCCTAGCATAGCTTAACGTGTTCGGTTGACGTGATTGTGTGAGCAACCGTAGAGGCAATTATTTTAGTTGCTTGTTTCGTTTTCTTGATCATATTAACAAAAGGTACGCGTTTCTATTTACCTTTTATTTCGTGTTAACCATATGCTATTACTAGGTCCTATCCGCTGCGTACTCGTGGCTAAACTAGTTACCTAGGTATTTAAATCCCAACATCATAGCAGAGAGTACCCGGATGACGATTTATGTTGCTTTACAATTTGAGTCAACAAAACCAAGCCAAGATCTTTTTCTCGTGAAACCTAAATTATCTTTTATGGTTCAGCTTTCAGATGGCCTGGAGGGGTGGATCCTGCAAAAGAAATGAAAATTAAAATAAAAAATCAGTCTTTTCAAATATGTTTTCCAAGTACCTAAATTTTGGTCCTGTAACTGGTGTACCATGGATTTTATTCCATTTTGAACAATGTTGTGAAGTCGTCATCCCTTGAAACTCGGTACCTGTCTAGGAAATATGTTAAAACCAATAAGTTAGAAATCATCTATTTTAATCGATGAAAGTGATAGCAACCTACATGGAAGTATGATCTTTTATATCCTCACAAGTGCCATCGAATGGGAATTGCTCGTTTCTTCTTTAACAGATCTGCAAGGTTCCAACACCAGGAATCCACTTGCATGACGCCATTTGTGATTGAGTAGGAGTATAAGGCATCGCCATATCACCACTAAAACCAAGTGGACCAGAAGGTCCAAGTCGTGATTCAAGTATCTATTGTAAAAGCACTCCCATTAGAATAAATCATTAAAACAACTTGAAATCTTATACTGTTAAAATATGCCTTACATCTTTTGCCAGGAGTCCTTCAATATTAAAATCCATCCGAGGATTAACAGTAGCGAGTTTCATCGACAAAAACTGTGAAAAAGGCAAAATAATAAATCAAACCATGTACTCCACACCAAAAGTATAAAACTAGGAATTACAAGGTTTATCATTTTTGGTCATCATACCTCGACCTGTAGCTTTAATGACTGTACATAGTTAATAATTTCATCCAACCTAACGACTTTGCCTGTGACCTTAAAAAAATATTCAAGATAAATGAGTTGTGCTGGGACTTAAGTTTTGTACAAATTTCAGCTTTTGAAGTCAAATTCACTCGATAAATATTTAGATAACTAACCTTGCTGCATCCGGGAACAAGGTCTTGAAGGAACTTCATTCTTTCACTTATCTTCTCCCTCCTCACCTATTAGTCCATGTAAAACAGTTTGACGTAATTCAATGATGCAGTATAACATCAACGGCTTCAAAAATCAAACTGAATATAACTAGTTAACGAAACTACATTCTTATTAGTCACTTTTGCCTTTTCAATGCCTAAACACAGTTTTATGGGGTAGTACTGCATTAGATCATTACTCTTTCGTAAAATTCAGAAAAAACGGATTCGCTTCAACAAAACTGAATTTCAAGGATTAAAACTGGGTAATTATATACCATGTTTTAAATCTAATAAATTTTCTAAGAAGTAAGTATGATATTGGTAATATATCTATTAAGTTCTGAAATAACCTTTGTTTGCCAAACACTTAAACATCTGGTTATCTCACATCTTCAAAACAGCATAAGTGCATCCAAACACAACTTTCTGAATTTTATCACAAAATCACTTTCAGAATGCACAACTAAACAAAAAAAAAATTCGGTTCAAAAAAAAAATTTCCGATCCAAAAAAATTAAATATAAACCATAAATCATTATAATTTGGTAATTATTAACATGTTAAAAATTTGGCTCGAGATGCCACTGATGGAATTATACATTCATAACAATTTATAATTATAACATCAAAGTATAAATATAGCGGAAGCAATTAGGATCAATTAACATGCATAAATAATTAACCAAGATTAGGGTTACATACCTTTTGATTCTAGCAAGAACAAGAATCAATAAACTCCAAGAACAATCTAAAGGAAGATTGAATCACCGTCTTGTACACACGCTATTACCAAGTTAACCAAGAACTAGCTCGTTAATCACGTAAACCGGTAAACAAGAAATTAATTCGGGTTAGTATGTTAATACTATTCAGCCGAATATATTGAAGACAAAAGAGAAGTGATTTTTGGCTTTTACAAGTGTATTTACCCTTGAAAAACCCTTTGGTATTTATAGGGTAAATATTAGTGTTTGAGTTCTATTAGGATAAGCCTTAACATTGAAGCTAATCCTATTTCAACACAAACTCTATAATTCCATTGATCTCCAATTTCTCTTTTAGTCCTTCTTGTTTAGTCGTTAGCCGTTACCATTAAACACTTAACGATCGTTAACTATTTACGTGTAAAATCAATAAATAAATATTTATTAATCGTTAACTTGTAGTGAGTGCAATCCCGTGATCTTGAGTTCGATCCTAACACACAACTATTATTTTTACGTCCATAAACTAACATAAACCATTGACAAGATTTCTATTTATAGCAATCAAGGGTTGTTACTATATTGACAAATGTTCCATTGAGCCATTTCTGCCATCTACTGTTGCATTTATTTTGGGTGGGAAGGTGTGACTTAAATACAAAAAGACTCGCATATACTTATTAAGTCAGACACTGCAAGCTCAAATATGATAACTGATAAGCATAGACCGAGTAATATAATAAGGGAAGTCTTACACTTTCTGCAAGACTATGGCTGTTGGTAGCTTGGCTTCTTCGCGCCCTTACATGAATGTATTCTTCCTTCTGTGCATCCGATGACTGAGCTTGTTTCCCATGTTTCCCACCCGATTTATTAACAACTGAACTCGGGGTATTGTCAGCCTTTTGTTGAAATTCAGTGTTGTTCTTTGTAGCATCACTAGGTGTTTGTGGTGATCGCTTGGCTTGATTATACTTTGTATCCTGTTATTTATATTGAAAATTCTAATCAACGAAGTGAGTGAATCACCATTCAATTTCCAATATGCAGAAACTAGTAAAAGGGGAAAACATCCTTTATAAGTGGCTTCTGTTCTTAACTGAAACCTGGCTTCTCATTACTTCATTTTGTAACATGGTGCGGTCTATTTAAGTACCTTAGAGAATGCCAATTTAATCACCAAAACCCTATGTGAATATGAATATACCAAATTAAGTGCATACAAAAGCTTAATCAGTTTTCTGTGAGGATTTAACTGAGATACACATTCATATCCTGCCATATGGACACTAACTCAAATCCAATTCAACTAAATATGTTATAGTATCTTTGTGACGCGAGGAAACTTCATAAGTTAGTGGATGGCAGGATCAATATACGTAAATTTTAACTTTTTTTGGAAGGCTAATATAAGCAATACGGAGTAAGTAGATATACCTGGTCAGTTGTTGGTTTTTTCTTTGAGCCAAGACCCTCATTAGAATTTCCATCCTGACCACCACCTTCACTGTATTCAGCTTCACCAGTCCCATTATTGCCCGAGAAACCAGAACCACTCTGTTTAGGTTTGTTAGAAATAAAGAAATAATCTACTTGTAGCACTATTATAAAGTGCAGGGACTAGAAGTGCTAAGTTAGGAAAGTTTAATAAGAATAGCTAACTAAGGCTATAAATAGTAATTTATGCCAAGGTTAGATGTAACAACTTCATTTAATCAAAAGGCAAGTTAGGTATTTTCTCTCTCTAAACACACACACTAATTATCAAGAGCCAATGATTGTAGATTAGTGTTTAATTTTAGTGTTTGATTGTGTTAGAGATTGAGGATTTGCTTATTTTTTTTCTTATTCAGCTTATTCGGTTAGCATTGCTTATTTCGCGAATTTTTTTTGCTTAATATCATGCTTATTTGATTAAAATTGAAATTCGATCTTTATGTTTTGCTTATTGAGCTTATTTCGTGCTTATTCAGCTTATTTCGATGGTTTATTGTGCTTATTCTGTGACTATTAGTTAATCTTATTCAGATTGCTTATTAGCTTATTCCGTCCAGATTAGGTTAATTCGTGCTTATCAGGTTTATCAGTTTGCTTATTTTGTGTGCTAAAAAGTCAAATCTGCTTATTTTGCGTTTATTTTCGTGCTTATCTGCAAACTGTTATTTTTTTTAGATCTTTTTTGTTGTAACTGTTTTTTTTCTTAAAGTTGTTGTAATTTTTTTTCCAAAAGTTGGTTGTTGTAACACATCTGTAACAAAATTGTAACTGATTTGACCGACTTTTTGGTCAAACTCAAAGACGCGTTTTTGGGGAGACGCGTTTTCTGGAAATCATAGAAGGAACCGATCTATCTACAAATCATATGGAACCGAACAACTTAAATTAAAAGGAACCGAACAACCATTTTTATAAAACAAAACTATTCATTTTTTTTCTTTCAGATCTAATCATAAAAAATAAAAATAAAACAGCAAGAACAAAGAAAAGAAAAGATCTGAATGGTTCTTTTTGTGTTAAATAACAAGTCATGACCTTTAAAGATCAAAAACACAAATCATAGATCGTTGGTGTTGAAGGCTTAGCTTCTTTTAATTTTCGAAACTTACCTTCAAGATCTTTTTTCCAATATGTGTTTCGTCTTTACTTCGTGTGAAACAAGAAACGAACAACAAAAATATCATTTTTTGTTGATGGGCTTGAGTTTGTAGTCGAAAGATTTTATAAACTGAGTAGTGTTTGTATGTATGAGTTGAGAAGATAAGATTTAGTGTTCAAAGTTTTTTTTTTTTTTGAGTGGCTGAAATATAGATATGCTACGTAAGAAATATCTTAAAGATTAGGGTTTGTTTGTTAATGGGCTTGTTTGGATCCGAAAATTGAGTGGTCTGATCTAATATTCTTGTGTGGGGCTGGTGGTGATTGTCAAAACATTTGTGCTTTGTGTCGTGTACTCGTGTTTATCAAATCTTTTACAAAGGTTAGATTGAGCCGATATATCATAAGTAGAAGAGTAAAATAAATCGTGTGTGGACTATTGATTTACTAAATGAATTGGGCTTAAATTTTGTTTACACAAACGTGTTTTCCTAGGAGTGAATATGTAAATGAATTTTTGAGCAATGAATTTTCACTTGGATACAATTTTTGTCTACGCATGCGTGAGGAGTATCTAAATACATTTTTGAGCTTTATAAGGTTGATGTTTTTAGTATAATATTAGTTTGTCGTGATTAATTGGGCGCGCGTTTATCGGGTTGATCGTTGAAATTTTTTAGTGATATTTTTTAAACGATTTGGGTGAGCTAGAGTTAACAAATCGAGTGTATCGAATTTGTTAATCATGTATATGAATAGTTGGGATAAGTTGAGTCTCGAATCGTATAAAGCAAAGTGTGAAAAACTGGAAAAAGAAAACGAAAAATATATAATCATTTTTTCTTCGCTTTATGATAATGACAGACAATATACTAAAAAGATTAAAGAACAAGAGGATTTAATTGACACGATGAGTGATCAATTGGCTGAGGAGAAAAACACTGTTAAAATTCAACAAACGACAATTTCAAAGCTAGAAGAGTGTTTGCATAAAAAGGATTTTGAAAATGAGCATTTTAAGTCCAAAGTTGTTAATTTTACAACGGTTCAAAATCTTCGAGCACAAGTTAAGGAACTTCAGAGTGAAAATAAACATTTAAAGTCAAAAGTCGTTGATTGTACAATGTGTCAAAATCTTCAAGTGCATGTTGAGGAACTTAAGAGTGTAAATGAAAGTTTGAATTTATCGGTTGAAGAGCTATCTAAGGCACGTGCACTTGTAGAAACGACTTTGAGAGAAAGAGATGAATTGATTTTTGCTCAGTGTGAGAAAATAAGATTGTTGGAAGAACAATGTGAGCCATTTTATGAGGTACAATCTGAGTTTGATTCAGAAATAGTTCATGGCACACAAGATAACTCAGAAAAGGATTTGATTTTGAGTTTGCAAACACAATTAAAAGAAGCTGCTGAATTGGTTGTACGTTTTTCAGATGAAAAATATTTTGCGTTAAAAGAAATTGAGAGCTTAAAAGATGAAATAAAAAGTTTGCAAATTGAAAATCAAGATCTAAAATCTAGAGAATCTGAGTTGAATAATATTGAAAAAGTGTACGAGACTAAAGAATCTGTGTTGTTAAAAGATATTGATCAAATGAAATCTCAAGTTTCAGAACTTGTGGAGAAACTTCAGATTTCAGATCAAGAGATGAAACAACAAATCATTCTTTTTGAAGAAGACAAACGAATGTTTTTGGCTAGAAATGAATTTCAGGAAAAAGTGTCTTCTTCGATGCAAAAAGAGTATAATGATTTGTTGGCTTCCAATGATGTTTTGAAACACAGACTTAAAACAAAGTTTAAGTTTTTAAAACATGATAATTCTCTTGAGAAAATGTTTGAAATGATCGATCAAGAATATAAATCAAACGATTCAGAGATTTCCATTACAAGTTCAACGATTGAGACTAAGAATTTCGAACTTGTAAAGGAAATGGGGGATAAAGTGAAACGTTTTGATGAAGAGAAAAAGGTGTTTGAGAATAAGATTTCAAAATTGGAAAAGGTTTTAGCACAACGAGTCAAAGAATTTGCTGATGTCAAAACAGAGCTTTCAAAAAGAACTGATAAATTTGAGACGTATTTTGCTAATCTTGAAAAAGAGAATGCTTTATTAAAATCGCAGTTAACATCTCAAAATTACACTTCGTTGCAAAAAGAAAACAATGATTTGAGAACATCATATAATGTGTTGAAAGAGAAATATGAAATTTCTTGTGAAACACTTGAAAAAGAGAACAATGATTTGAAAATGCATTATAAAAGATTGTTTGATTCAATAAAACAGAAAAAGATTGATTCTCAAGTTTTCACAAAATCAATTCCAGAAGTAAATGTTTCAAAAAAGATTTACACGGGTAAATCTTCAACACCATTTTCAAGAAAGGTTTCTCAATTTACTATTTATTCTTTGCAAAAAGATAGGAAGTATTTGAAGAAACAACATTCATCCGAAATATTTGCTTCTCAAAATCAAGTGAAAAATGAAAGTTTAAAACAAGTGTGGAAAAGAAAGGAAAACATTTCCAAACGGCTAAAGTATTCAAGAGATGAAATGTTTTCAATGCGTAAAAGAGATGATTCAGTTTTGAAAAAGGTAAAAGATGTAAGGTTTCCATTCATTTCGAAAAGAATTTTTCAAAATGAAACACCGAGTTTCAACAATAAATGGAAATCTTCATCTTCCTCAAGGGTTAAAATATCGAATGAAACACCAGGTTTCCGAACGGTGTTTACACCTTTGAGAAGTTTTAAAACTCCTAATGAAATATCAAGGTTTTATAAGTCAAAATGGACAAATGGGAAGAGTTTTAAGACTCCGTTAATTCCAAGAAAGCTATTTCAAAATGAAACACTAGGTTTCAAATCTCCTTGGAATTCAACCTCTATGCATCAAATTGACGCAACTTACATTTGGGTCCCCAAATATGGTAAACATGTTAGCAACATGCTTAAGTGGGTACCAAAAGTTACTGTTTAATTCGATGGGAACTTCAAATTTTTTTTTTAGTTTAAGAAAACTCAAAAATACAAAAAGATTTTTTTAAGTTTTAGAAAATAAAAAAAAAGATTTTTTGTTATAAATTTTTTTCAGAAAAGACAAAAAGATTTTCTTTTATACCAAATTTTATAGAAAACTCAAAAAGATTTTTGGTTTTTATAATGGCTTTCGTATAACTCAGTACGAAACCCGAACTTAAACTAATGGCTTTCGTATAATTCAGTACGAAACCCGAGCTTCATTTGATGGCTTGTGTACATGTCAGTACACAACCCGTGCTTTAAAGAAAAGAAGGTGTACGTTTCAGTGCATCTATCTTTGAAAAAGAAGAGAAGTCTTCTTTGACTTGAGTCATTGATACATACTTTTTAAAATCTTTATGTGGTACTTAAACGATAAATTCAAGTTGTTTAAAAAGTCAATGATCTCAAGTTGTTGAGTTACAATTGATTCGAATTTTAAAAATGTGGTTCTTTCAAGATAAAATCAATTTTAAAAGGTCTTCAAATCGATGTATTTTTGTGAAATGTGTCTAAAGAAATAAAAGACACAAAAGTGCAAAGAGGAACTCCCTTATAAATTTTTTTTGAACAACAATATATTATTAAACCACTAACAAGAAGCTAGAAATTACAAAGCGACAAGGTACGGAGTTTTAAGTCAATCGTTCCAACTAAATGAGGCTTTACATCTATTACGACACCAATAAAAAGACCGAGACACAATATCCTCAAAAATCATCGCCTTTGGAGAAGAAACCGCTTCAAGGATATACTTGTTCCGATATTGCCAAACATGCCACCACATTAGGTAAAAAACACCTTCGAGAGCCTGCTTATAATTAAATGTTTTAATGAAGATATGGTATTTTTCGAGGGGGAGTGTCCGTATATGTTGTTGAAAAGTTTTCAGAAAGAAATGGAAATGGAAAATTGTTTTACATTTCACCTTCACATATCCGTATTTTTGCGTTTTTAGCTTCATGTTAAAAATGTTTCTCGGCATATGTTAAGGGGGAGTGTCTTTATAATGATTGAAAACTTTTAAAGATCAAAATTTTCTTCTTCATATGATGTTTGTGAGAATGATGAAAAACAGAAAGAGAGATTTGTGAGAGAAAAATAGAAAGAGAGAAATGAGAAATCGTATACTTGAAAAAATGAAAGTATATGTCATGTGCTTCAAAAGCAAGAACAACACATGAAAAGAAAAAGAGAAAAGTATGCAAGAAAAGAAATGCCACCGCATACAAAAACAGACAGAGTGATTGTTCTACTTTTTCTTGATATCATCAAAATCTCATGATATGATTTCAGATTTTCATCATGGTTTTCAGAGACATTCTTTCTAAAGGAATTATCTTGGTGTATGTTGATTGAGTTGTATGGTGTGATTTAGTTACTCCCAAAATACTCCTATGATCTTCCAGAACCGGAATTGATCTACCCCGGAGTCTTCCTTCCAATTTAGGAATGTTAGGTCTAGGTGATGGAGTTTGAGGTGTAAATCAACATGTTTCGAATGCCAAAAGGACTTAAGTGATAAAGCTTTGAATGAAAACAAATGAAAGAAAATGATAAAGTTGTCAAAAGTGACAAGAATATGATGAAGAAGAATCAAATGATAAGCAAAATGAAAAGGTTGGAGTTGAAAAGTGAGAGGCTTATAAGAAAAGATGAAGGGTGTTTTTTCCTACACTAGGATAGAAACCGGGTCAACTCATAATCTATCGGATTTCATTCGTTGATTTCTGGTATTGAAGTAGACATCATGGACCCAGTGATGCAAATGCACAACCCCTCCTAGCCACTCAAATACTTCTCAAAAAGTATTTGTTTCATTCTCACGGAGATTAAACGCATAATCTATCGACTTCTCATTCCGAGAATGTTGGTATTGAATAAAGGACATTCTGCTCCAGTCCTTGCTTACTAAAAGTGCACAAGAGTCTAGAGCCAATTTGATATTCAATGAAATATCTTTAGGACACAAAAGTACGTTTGTATTAAACATCAATGATACAAAAGGTACAATGATATATGTCTTTGTGACATTGCATGTCTACGTGACATTGCCGGAACATTCTGGAGTGATACTATAAATTAGTATTCACAATGATTGAATGGAAATCCTACCAGTGCTAACATCATGCCAACGCTGAACGTAGGTCACTATTTGAAAATGATTGTTTAATGATTCAAATAAGTGTTAACTAGTAATCTAAGTGATCTAGTGGTTATGTGTTTCCCAGGGTAACACAACACTAAGTTCACGAGATCAATGCTTCTTTGAATTTTATGGTCATATTTCCGCATCTTTATCACCGAGATATTGATTTGGTCATATTCTTCAAAATAACATTCATCAGGAATTTTCAAAGCATGATCTTGTGATGTATGAACTTCATGGTTAATGTGGAAGATGGTTCTTACTCTGATAATTTTCTATTTCATCTTCTACAACATACAACATACAACAACAACATTTCTACCTTTCACAAGCATCACTACTTCAACGAATCTTATAATGACAAAAGTTTCTTTCAACCTTCACGGGATTGATAGTAATCATATTTGTTGGTTTGAGGGAGCTTATGGGTTATTTTGGGGGAGTATGTTTGTTTATAAAGGGGAGAATGTTTGAGAAAAGAAAAGATTTTGATTTCAATTTCATGGACTTCAAAGGATATTCTTCACCCAGCATATGACGGGTAATCGTGCTCTTTTGACAAACTTTGTGGAAAAGTTTCTTGGAACGGTTCGCTTTGGTAAATAATGCATTTTGCGTGATATGCTGGCTATGGCGATGCTGTATTGAGCAAAGACAATCTACGAAAGTTTAATTTTCGAAGGTTGAGGATATACTTATTTACGCGTTGGACAGTTTTGTGACAAGGGCCTTGAAGTCGCCTTTCAAAAGTCTACATGTTTTGTTCGAAACGAAGATGGTGTAGATTTGCTTACCGGTGATCGTTCGTCGAATTTGTATACTATTGCTCTTAACGAAATCGCATCAAATTCTTTGGCTTGTCTCCTAGCAAAGGCTTCTTCTTCGCAATCTTGGTTGTGGCATCAACGTCTTTCTCATTTGAATTTTGCCACAATCAATAACCTTGTGAAAAACAATCTTGTTCGAGGTCTTCCTAAGATGAAATTCGAAAAAGATCATTTGTGTTCCGCTTGTGAACAAGGGAAGATTCATCAGAAACATCACAAGTCCAAAACGGATTTTGCTTCGAATAAGCCACTTTATCTTCTTCATATGGATTTGTGTGGTCCGATGCGCGTCGAAAGTATTAACGGAAAGCGATATGTGTTAGTTGTTGTCGATGATTATTCACGGTACACATGGGTATTCTTTCTTCATTCAAAAGATGAAGCTTCTGAAGTCATCATTTCATTCATCAAGAAAACCCAAGTGAATCTTCAACTTCAAGTTCAGCGTGTTCGAACTGATAATGGTACTGAGTTTAAGAACAAAACTCTTGCTAAGTTCTTTGATGAGGTCAGAATTTCTCAACAATTTTCTGCTGCAAGAACGCCACAGCAAAATGGTGTCGTGGAAAGGAGGAATCGAACCTTAGTCGAAGCTGCAAGAACTATGCTTACATTTGCAAACTTACCATTATTTCTTTGGGCTGCAGCCATCGCAATAACTTGCTTTACACAAAATTGTTTGATTATTCACAAACATTTCGATAAAACTCCTTATGAGCTCATTAACAAGAGAAAACCAAACATCAAGTTCTTTCATGTGTTTGGTTGCAGATGTTATCTTAATCACTGATTTATTATGATGTTGGAAAGCTCAAGCAAAAGAGGATATTGAAGTGTTTATTGGATATTCAAAAGAATCTGTTGCATTCAGAGTTTACAATAAACGTACTCGAAAGATACACGAGAGCGTGAATGTGAATTTTGATGAGATTTTAGAAACGTCTTCTAAACAGTTCTGTTTAGAACCCGGTTTATCTAATTTAAACGAAACAAGAAAATCTTCAAATCCAACGGTTTCACAAGTTTTAGAAATTTTAAAGAAAGATTTGGATGATTTATTTTACAATTTTTACGATGAGTATTTTGATTCTTCAAAGATAACGAAATCTTCGACAACGAATGTTGAAACTTCCAACAACGAAATTCTGTCGCACGAAAGAGAAGTTTTTCATGAGGTTTCTGAATCATTTCAAGAGGAATCTTCTTCATCTTCATTGAATGATGATGTTCAACAAAGTTCAGAAGAAGTAATGGTTCCTCCAACAAATACTCAATTGATTTCAAATAACATGGTTCCTAATGTGAATGAAGCAAGTTCGTCACACAATGTGTTTAATGAATGATTGGAAGATGCTTATTTTGATGCAAGTACGATGTTACATGATCCTTCCAATGTTCATACATTCTATCAACCTTACCCACATGAGAAAAAGTGGATTAAGGATCATCCACTTCATAAAATAATTGGTGATCTAAAGTCAAGTGTTCGTACAAGAGGACAACTAGCAAATTCATGTTTGTTTGCATGTTTGCTAAGTAGTATTGAGCCTGCTAACGTGGTTGAAGCTTTGAAAGATGCTGATTGGGTCAGTGCAATGCAATATGAGCTTGATCAATTTGCAAGATTGAAATTTTGGAGATTAGTTCCTCGACCCGAAGGCAAGACTATCATCAAAACCAAATGGATCTTCAAGAATAAGAAAGATGAAAGCAGTTTGGTTATTCAAAACAAACAAGCTTGTAGCTTAGATACGATCAACAAGAAAAGTCATTGATCTTTGATGCAGATGTTTTTTGCTCCAGTTGCTCGAAAATGAGGCTATTACGCATATTTCTTGCATATGATGCTCATAAGGATTTCACAGTCTTTCAAATGGATGTAAAGACGGCGTTTCTCAATGGAATTCGTAAAGAGGAAGTATATGTTGGTCAACCTCCAGGATTTGTCAGCAAACAATATCCAAATCATGTGTATGCTCTTGACAAAGCTCTGTATGGTTTGAAACAAGCACCTCGGGCATGGTATGGCGTTCTTTCAAAGTTCTTGATTGATAGCGGTTTCCAAAAAGGTTCAATCGATACTACTCTTTTCATTAAAAAGAAGGGTAAACATATAATGCTAATTCAAATATACGTTGATGACATTATATTTGGCTCAACGAATCCAAAATATTGCATGAAATTTTCAGAATTAATGGTAAAATATTTTGAAATGAGTATGATGGGGGAAATGAAATTCTTTCTTAGGCTTCAAGTAAATCAATTTTCAAAGGGATTTTTATAAATCAATCAAAGTACATTCTTGATATTTTTGGAACGATCGGAATGGAAAATTGCATACGGTTTCCCACTCCCATGGTAGAACAAGCTAAACTCAAACTTGATTTAGTTGGAAAACCAGTTGATCATACTGATTATCGTAGCATGATTAGATCATTAATGTACCTTACTTCGAGTAGGCCAGATATAATGTTTGCAACATGTATGTGTGCTAGATATCAGGCAAACCCAAATGAACATCATGTGTCAACTGTTAAAAGGATCTTTCGATATCTCAAGGGGACTATTAATTTAGGCTTTGTTAAAAAAAAAATCCGAAAGATTCTGGCTTTGATCTAACTGCCTATTCAGACGCAGAGCATGCAGGATGTCACTTAGATCGAAAAAACTATATCTGGCAGTGTTCAAATTTTAGGTGACAAGTTGGTGTGTTGGTCGTCTAAGAAGCAGAACCACGTGTCTATTTCTATACGCGCATCTGAATAGTTGTTTGTTTTCAGGCTGTTGTGCTCAAGTTTTGTGGATGCGTACTTAGTTGACTGACTATGGCTTCTTCTATGACAAAGTACCGATTTACTGTGATTCAAATAGTGCTATTACAATCTCGTGCAATCCGGTACAACACACTCGAACAAAACACATTGATGTGAGGTATCATTTTATAAAGGATCATGTTGAAAAATGAACAATAGAGTTATATTCGTTGGTACTTAATTTCAACTTGCGGATTTATTCACGAAATCTCTGCCTGAAGCTCGATTTAATTTTTTAGTCGAGAAGTTGGGCATGATGAGTCGTGAGATATAAATTCTTTACCACGAAATGTTTTTGTTAATAAATCTTAGAAAATACAAAAAGATTTTCTTTTAACAAATTTTAGAAAAATACAAAAAGATTTTCTTTTATATAAAATTTAGAAAAGGCAAAAATATTTTCTTTTATATAAAATTTGATTAAAAGTTCAAAAAGATTTTTTTTTATACATTTTAGAAAAGACACAAAGATATTCTTTTATACCAAATTTTATAAAAAATACAAAAAGATTTTTGGTTTGTATAATGGCTTTCATACATATTCAGTATGAAACCCGAACTTCATTTGATGGCTTATGTACATTTCAATACATAACTCGTGCTTCAAAGAAAAGAAGGTGTACGCTTCAGTGCATCTATCTTTGAAAAAGAAAAGAAGTCTTCTTTGACTTGAGTCATTGATACATATTTTAAAAAAATCTTTATGTGGTATTTAAAAGATAAAATCAAGATGTTTTTAAAAATCAATGATCTCAAGTTGATGAGTTACAATTGATTCGGATTTTAAAATGTGGTACTTTAAAAGATAAAAGCAAGTTTAAAAGGTCTTCAAATCGATGTAATTTTTGTTTGGAAAGTGTCTAAAGAAATAACGACTCAGAAGTGCAAAGGGGAACTCCCTCATAAAGGTTTTAACGAAGATATGGTATTTTTCGAAGGGGAGTGTCCGTATATGTTGAAAAGTTTTCAGAAAGAAACAGAAATGGAAAATTGTTTACATTTCATCTTAACATATCCGTATTTTTACGTTTTTAGCTTCATGTTAAAAATGTTTCTCGGCATATGTTAAGGGGGAGTGTCTTTACGATGATTAAAAACTTTCAAAGATTAAAATTTTCTTCTTCATATGATGTTAGTGAGAATGATGAAAAATAGAAAGAAAGATTTGTGAGAGAAAAATAGAAAGAGAGAATTTGAGAAATCGTATACTTGAAAAAAAGGAAAGTATATGTCATGTGCTTCAAAAGGAAGAACATCACATGAAAAGAAAATTTGAAAAGTATGCAGAAAAAAATGCACCAGCATACAAAAACAGACAGAGTGATTGTTCTACATTTTCTTAATATTATCAAAATCTTATGATACGATTTCAGATTTTCATCATGGTCTTCATGGACATTCTTTCTAAAGGAATTATCTTGGCATATGTTGATTGAGTTACACTGTGTGATTTAGTTACTCCTAAAATACTCCTATGATCTTTCAGAACCGGAATAGATCTACCCCAGAGTCTTCCTTCTAATTTAGGAAAGTTAGGTCTAGGTGATGGAGTTTGAGGTGCAAATCAACATGTTTCGAATGCCAAAAGGCCTTATAAGATAAAGCTTTGAATGAAAAAGAATGAACAAAAACATGATAAATATGTCAAAAGTGACAAGAATATGATGAAGAAGGATCGAATGTTAAGCAATGAAAAGGTTGGAGTTGAAAAGTGAGAGGCTTATAAGAAAAGATGAAGGTTTATTCTTCTACCTAGATAGAAACCGGGTCAACTCATAATCTATTAGATTTCATTCGTTGATTTCTAGTATTGAAGTAGACATCATGGACCTAGTGATGCAAATGCACAACCCCTCCTAGCCACTCAAGTACTTCTCAAAAAGTATTTGTTTCATTCTCACAGAGATTAAACGCATAATCTATCGACTTCTCATTCCGAGAATGTTGGTATTGAATAAAGGACATCTAGCTCTATCCTTGTTACAAAAGTGCACAAGAATCCTAGAGCCAATTTGATATTCAATGAAATATCTTAGATACAAAAAGTAGCATTTGTATAAACAATCAATGAGTACAAAGGTACAATTGAATATATATCTTTGTGACATTGCATGTCTATGTGACATTGCCGGAACATTCTGGAGTGATACTATAAAATAGTATTCACAATGATCGAATGGAAATCCTACCAGTGCTAACATCATGCCAACGCTGAACGTAGGTCACTATTTGAAAATGATTGCTTAATGATTCAAATTAGTGTTAACTAGTAATCTATGTGATCGAGTGGTTATGAGTTTCCCAGGGTAACACAATACTAAGTTCACGAGATCAATGCTTATTTACATTTTATGATCATATTTCCGCATCCTTATCATCGAGATATTGATTTAATCATAGTTTTCAAATATTTCATCGGGAATTTTTAAAGCATGATCTTGTGATGTATGAATTTCATGTTTAATGTAGAAGATGGTTCTTACTCTGATAATTTTTCATTTCATCTTCTACAACATACAACAACAACATTTCTACCTTTCACAAGCATGACATCTACAACGAATCTTATAATGACAAAAGTTTCTTTCAACCTTCACGAGAATGATAGCAATCATATTTGTTGGTTTGAGAGAGCTTATGGTTATTTTGAGGGAGTATGTTTGGTTATAAAGGAGAGAATGTTTGACTTTTTGAGAGAAAAGAAAAGATTTTGATTTCAATTTTATGGACTTCAAAGGATATTCTTCATGAGGGGGAGAAAATATAAGCTTAGTATTGGCCTAATATGAGAGAGATAAGATATTAGTATATTTGGGGAGAAAATGTAAGGTCAATTCAAGTATGTGAAAGGGGAGAAGATATAAGCAAGAATATATGGGACAAATCAAGATACTAGCAAAGAAATTGAATCAAATAAATCGTTATGGTAAAAGTAGTTTGATTAAGAAGATAAGATTCGTATTCAAGATTGAGGTTACTTCATCAAGTGTTTTGAATAAGCTGTAGTGTTTCATTAACTTCAAAGATCGATCGAGATAGCTGGTTCGACATTTGCATGGAATTACTTCTCAAGAATATCAAAATTGTCTTCAGACAATCAAAGTTTACTACTTCAATATTCAAGAGATGGATATGTGATTGAGGGGGAGCTAAAAAAGTATGAAGATTCAAGGATAAAGACAAGTGTTCAAGTCATCTACAAAGCAATGTTCAATCAATATCATCATGATTCAAGATCTTTCATCAGCAACATTATGTGATTGAAATCTATTTTCAAGATCAAGTTCAAAGATAAAGATTTCATACAAGCTATTAAAGAATCAAGTTGCAAAAGAAGATCAAGTTAGCTTTTGAGAATGTTGATTTTGAGTTCGAGAGTAGAGTTGATACCTTCAGAGATAAAGAAATCTATCCTATCATATAGGGGGAGAAAATTATATCGGGAGAGATATGCTACAAGGTCATCCTCAGCTTTCAAAAAATTCTCAGCGTTTTCGAGCTTCAAAGGAAAAGAAAATGACGAACTACTTCAGAATAAAGTGTCCAAGCATAAGGAAGAAGTCGTCATCAAAAACACAATAAGGATAGTTCTAAAGTAGATCATTTAGGGGAAGAATGTTAGAAATAAAAGGCTTTTAAATGTGTATGATGTACATTTTCTAATGGTTTTACATCTTTCCTAATAAAGTAATCTTTTTTACTTAATTTTAAGACTTCTAAAAATAGATGGGCTAAATGCTTAATAAAGTAGTATAGATTATACCTATTACGCGTGGCATGTTTTTATAGTGGCATTTTGTTAAGGTTGGAGGGATGTTACTTTGGTTTTATAGATCAAAAAGAAGAAGATGAAAAAGTGAAGAAAAACTCACCAAAGAATATCGAGCCATGAAAAAAAAGGAGAAAGAGATACAGTCACGTGCATAATGTTGATAAGTTAGCAGCGGTTGACAGCAGATGGTGATCAAGCTAAAGTAGGGAGAGCAGGTGGCAGCCGGTCATTCCGGCAAGAGATCGGCAGAGACGGCGGCGGAAGCCGGCGGAAAACAGCGACTGGTGGCGTCCAGCGTGGTGGTGACGTCTGACGTGGTAGTGACGTCCGGTGGTAGGGCCGGTGTGATGAGGTGGGGGTGGTGGATGATAGTTTTTATGAGATGAGAGAATAGTGGGTATTTTTTTGTTGTGTCTGTGTTTGTGTGGTGTGTGAAATGGATTGTAGTTATATTTATAGTAATAAAATATAACATCCCTTTTAATGGTTTTTAAAAAGGGTGTTATATTGTTTGGCAGAATTTTATTGCTTGCATAAAAAAATTATACATTATGTTTTGTAACTTGGAATGTAATAACCTTTTTAATGGCTTTTAAAAAGGGTGTTAAATTGTTTGGCAGAATTGTATTTGTTGCATAAAAATATTATACAACATGCATAAGGATTTGCACTACTTAAGACTTCTTTTTATAGTAATCTTTTTTACTTAAAATTTTAATTACTTCTAATTTTAAAAATTGGCTAATACTTTATAAAGTAGTAGAGATTTGCTTATTTTACAATTGAGATAAAATTTAAATTAATATTCATATTTTATTTTAATGTAAATTAGAAATGAAACAAAATATTATTAGTAGAAATTTGTGTTATTAAAGTGATGGGACCCACTTATAAGAAAGAAAAAGATGACACCCACTTATATAACCTGGTATGGGTCTAACGGTATCCGCATACCATAAAATCTTTGATTCTACGGGGTTTTATTAACCAAACAGTTTTTTTTTAAATTATTTCATATCGTTCATTTTATTTCAACAAAACAAACAACCCCTTAGTTAACAAGAATTGATAAAATGATACTTACAAGAAAGAAAAGCAATATTAAATTGTTGTAGTTTTGATTAATGAAACAAACACTTTAAAATAAAATGAAACAAACACCTTGACATCTATCAAAAAGGCCAGCTTTTTAAACTACTCAACCGCCACTGTAGACAAGGTCGGTACCCTTTATCCTTTCTACCACCAATACCCCTGTTTGCACTCGGTTCAGTAACAAGATAAGGTAGTTTTTGATTGTTTGTATCCATATTTTTTTACATTTTACAAATTTTTGTTCTGCAGCATTTATATTTAGAAACTTCTCAAGAAAAATGTTAACCACCATTAAATTTGGATGTCACCATTATTAACGGATAACTACAACATTTATTGTATTTATTTGTTTTCCTTAATCATAGGCATTTAGTTAAATCAATCTCCTTAATCATAGGAGTGATATTTGTAAACATTGTTGTATTATCCCTATATATACAGATTCTCACCTCATTGGTTTCATGAGGTCATTTGAATAATATTCTTACATGGTATCAGCCAGCTAAACCCTCCCCCTCTTTACCGTATTTCTCCCACAAATATTTTCTGGGATCTCACCATGGCAGCATCTTCTTCTTTTCATGATAGCCTATTTTCCATGAATACCCTGTTACATATGATAACAATTAAGCTTTCTTCAACCAATTATCTTCTATGGCGAAATCATATGATACCTATCTTCACCTATCAGAAATTGATAGGGCACATCAATGGTACCTCTATCTCACCGTCACCCAAAGTTACTATTGAAGGTAAAGCTAATCCTAATCCTGATCTACTTACATGGACTGAAGACGATCAAAGAGCCGTCATTCTTCTTCAATCGTCTCTAACCGAAGAAGCGGCGGCTGAGGTTCTTGGTCTCACTACTGCTCACCAAATATGGCTATCTCTTGAAGCTGCGTATAGCAATGCGTCTGTTGAACGGATTCACTTATTGCGCGATTCTCTCCGACAACTTAAAAAAGGTACATCTTCAGTTTCTGATTATTGTCGTCGATTCAAAGCACTTTGTAACCAGTTGTCTGCAATCGGTCACCCCGTTGTTGAAATTGATAAATTACACTGGTTTCTTTGTGGTTTGGGACCCTCCTACGAAACTTTTTCTACTGCTATTCGGGCCACAAAACCCGCTCCTATGTTTCGTGATTTGGTTACACAAGCAGAAAGTCATGAATTGTTCCTACAGTCACTACATGGTACTCCTACACCACCGGCTGTTTTTCATGTTGAAACGACCAACACCGATTCTGCACAAGGTGGCGGTCGTTCTAATCGTGGCAATCATTCCCGTGGCAGGGGACGTGGTCACAATCGCAGACCACCTCATTGTCAGTTATGTCTAACAAATGGCCATTATGCCACTACGTGTCCAAGTCTTTATACTTATGCTACTCAAGCCTCGCCTTCTTCGGATGAATCTTTAGCAAAAGCTTTCCATGCGCAATGCCATGTTAACACCAATACTCCCAATTGGCATGTTGACTCGGGAGCTACGGATCACATGACTCCTGCTTGTGACTCTCTCCACCATTCATCTCCTTATCCAGGTAATGCTAAAGTCATGTTTGGAAATGGTAAGACGCTTCCAATTACTCATACGGGCTCAACAACTGTTTCACATGATATTCCTTTAAGAAATGTTCTTGTTATTCCTAAACTTAACAAGAAATTGCTTTCTGTGAGTAAGCTAACAACTGACCATCCCGTTGATGTTTTATTTTCTCAACCATTTTTTTATATTCATGATCGGAAAACAAAACGGGTTCTCGCTAGAGGTCGCTGTGAACATGGACTTTATGTGCTCAAAGATGAACCTACTGCTTTCATTGCTACGGCTAAAGTTATAAAACCAGCCTCTTATGAGTTATGGCATGCTCGCTTAGGCCACGTTTCATTTGATGTAATTTCTACTTTGAATAAGTTGGGTGTTTTATCTATTACGTCATTGTTACCAAAACCTATTCTTTGCACACCATGCCAACTTGCTAAAGGACAACGATTACCTTTTACTATTAATGCTAAACGTTCTTCTCATCCTTTAGACTTGATTCATTGTGATCTATGGGGACCGGCTCCTATTTGTTCGAAAGATGGATATCGATATTATGTTGCTTTTATTGACGATTATTCCAGGTTTACGTGGCTTTATCCTCTCAAAACAAAAACAGGGTTTTATTCGGTTCTCCCCGTGTTTATAAATCTGGTTCAAACCCAATGCTCACGAAAAATCAAAACCTTTCAAAGTGATGGTGGCACCGAATTTGTAAACCAAATTGTTCGCAAAATCTTTGAAGACAATGGCACGTTTCATCGGTTTTCATGTCCGTACACACCACAACAAAATGGTCGAGCAGAAAGAAAGCATCGACATATTGTAGAAACCGGTCTTGCTATGCTATTTAATGCTCATGTTCCGGCTAGCTATTGGGTGGATGCATTTACTACGGCAACATTTATTATAAATAGATTGCCCACACCTTTATTGAAGAACAAGTCTCCCTTTGAGCTGCTATTTAATCAGCATCCTCAATATGATAATTTTCGCACCTATGGTTGCCAAGTCTTTCCTTATTTGCGTGACTATTCCCAACACAAACTTGAACCAAGAAGCATTCCGTGTATTTTCATTGGGTATAGCCTGCAACACAAAGGGTATCGATGTCTCGATCCAACTACTTCCCGTGTTTTTGTTACTCGTCATGCTCGCTTCAATGAAACGGTTTTTCCATTCATTGGTTCATCATGTAATCCTAACATTAGCACCTTGGAGCTCACTACCTTTCTTCCAGATGTTCCCCAATCACCAAGCTCTCCTGCCTTGAAGCAAAATGCAACGCCCAAAACCCAACCAACCTCGGGCCCAACACCATGTTCATTATGCAGGTCATCTGATCCAAATCAGGCTGCTCAGGTCCACACACCTAACCCCATTACATCCCAACATTCTCTTGGTGTCCAAGATACAATTTCAGTCCATCATTCAGATCAGGTACACATCCCAGCCAATGATTCAGATCTGGTTCACGTTTCTGATCCAGAAAATCATCCATTAGCCACTCACATTGCTCCTGATCAGCCGACTACAGGATCTTCTACTTCTTCTCACCCGATGACAACACGTTCAAAGGCAGGTATTTTCAAGCACAAACATCATGCTGATCTTGCTTCACTTACTACTCATCCTCTCCATGTTGCTTTATTATCCACTACCGAACCTCGTGGATTCAAAACAGCCGCAAAGGATCCTAAATGGATGGAAGCCATGAATGAGGAGTTTCAAGCCTTACAACAAAATCAAACATGGGTCTTAGTCCCACGTCCTGGTTCCGCAAATATTATTGGTTCCAAATGGGTTTACCGTATCAAATATAATTCGGATGGAACAATTGAACGATACAAAGCCCGTTTAGTCGCCCAAGGTTGCAGTCAAATTCCGGGACTCGACTACTATCACACGTTCAGTCCCGTTGTTAAAGCATCCACCGTTCGCATTGTGATATCTCTTGCCGTATTGCATAAATGGAAGTTGCACCAACTTGATGTCAAAAATGCGTTTTTAAACGGTCACTTAAATGAGACAGTTTTTATGGAACAACCTCCTGGCTTCCTTAATCATCAATATCCAAATCATGTTTGCAAATTATCCAAGGCACTTTATGGATTAAAACAAGCACCTCGGGCTTGGTTTCAACGGTTGAGCACTTTTCTTCTTTCTTATGGCTTTACATGCAGTCGGGCAGACACGTCTCTCTTCGTGTTCACTAGTGATACTTGCATCATGTACTTACTCGTCTATGTTGATGATCTTATTCTTACAGGAAATGATGAATCTGTCATTGCCACATTTACTTCCCGTCTTAATCATGAATTTGCCATCAAAGACCTTGGCGCTCTTAACTATTTTTTGGGACTCGAAGTCGCTTACACGGACAATGGTTTGTTTCTCACCCAATCCAAGTATGCTCGTGACATACTCAAACGAGCCGATCTTTATGATTCCAAGCCAGTTAGCACACCTCTTGCTACTCATGTCTCATTTACTGCTGATGGTATACCTTATTCAGATTCAACTCTTTACCGCTCATTAGTTGGGGCTCTTCAATATTTAACGATCACAAGACCTGATTTATCCTACGCTGTTAATCAAGTTTCACAATTCCTACATGCCCCAACTATTGCGCATTTTCAGTCCGTCAAAAGAATTCTTCGGTATGTCAAAGGCACCATCTCATTTGGTCTCACTTTCAGTAGGCCTCACACAAACACGATCATCGGGTATTCTGATGCCGATTGGGCTCGTTGCCTGGACACGTGTCGCTCTACCTATGGCTATTTGATCTATCTAGGCGGTAATCTTGTGTCTTGGAGTGCCAAAAAGCAACCAACTGTCTCCCGCTCTAGTTGTAAATCTGAATATCAGGCTATGGCCAATACCGCTGCCGAGATTGTATGGATCACTCATCTTCTACAGTAATTACATGCATTACCTCCTGATCGGCCCACTCTCTTGTGTGACAATAAGAGTGCCTTGTTCATGACTCAGAATCCGGTATCTCATAAGCGTGCAAAACACATTGATCTCGACTATCATTTTATTCGTAAACTTGTACACTCTGGCAAACTGTATACGAAGTTTGTTCCAACCAATCTTCAGGTGGCAGATATTTTCACCAAAAGTCTTCCGCGATCTCAGTTTGAAACCTTTCGTACCATGCTACAACTTGGACCGCCACCATTTCGATTGAAGGGGGATATTAACGGATAACTACAACATTTATTATATTTATTTGTTTTCCTTAATCATAGACATTTAGTTAAATCAATCTCCTTAATCATAGGAGTGATATTTGTAAACATTGTTGTATTATCCCTATATATACAGATTCTCACCTCATTGGTTTCATGAAGTCATTTGAATAATATTCTTACACAAGCTCTTATGCCCACAACACACGTCTAACTATTATCACATTTTTAGGAACCCACGATAGTTTTTTAATACTTAAATCCATATACCCATAAAAATAGGTAGTTATGGCCCAAATTTTAGCGGGGGCGAGCACCCCTTCCTACCCTTGAAATCCTTCGCCAATGAGTTTAAGTATGTTACTTTTCCAGCAGGAAGCTGTTATTATCCGGCGAAGTAGTTATTTTCAAATCAACCCGTTATACTTCTTGCAACTTGTGATATGATTGGCAACAATGGCGACTAGGACAAACACTCTTCAAGACTCGATAAAAGTGAAGGTTTTTTATACTTTCATAACAATTATATTAAACCATAACATCAAAGCCTAGAATAGCGGAAGCAAATAAAGGATCAAATAACATGCTTGAATAATTAACCGAATTAGGGTTACATACCTTTTGATTCTAGCCCGAACAAGAATCAAATTGCTTAGCGATTATCTCCAGGAACCCTAATTTGGGTTTATACGAAAACAATCCAAGAACAATCTAAAGAAAGATTGTATCACGATCTTGTACACACGCTATGTATATAGTTAACCAATTACTAGCTTGATAACACGTAGCGTTTAACCGAATGATTCGATCCGATCAACCCAAGGTTATGGAGCCGAATGAAGGACAAGAATAGTGATAGAGTTTTTAGGGATTATTGTGTGTTCCCTTTTCACATCTCCATTTAGGTGTTTATATAGGCTCATTTTCCCTAATGTAACATCTATTCATTAATATCAATTATGTACCATCAATTCTTAATTATGTAACATAATTATGTAACATTATGTAACATTATGTAACAATAATTATGTAACATTATGTAACATCAATTATGTTATTATGTACATGTCCTTGTCCTTATGGTCGTTAGTCTTTTTTGTTAAATACTTAATGACCGTTAAACGTTTATATGTAAAATTAACAAATATATTATTTATTAATTGTTAACTCGTAGTGAGTGCAATCCTGTGATCTTGAGTTCGATCCTAACACACATCTATTAATTTATCGTCCATAAACTAACAGCTCACCTAGTTGGTCTATTTTAATAGTGTGATCACATCGGTTAGCGTCTAGTTACACGTCGATGCCTCTAGTACGATATCAAGTAAGGTCTCCTGGAAAAACCTTTTAATGATTCATCATTATTATTATCCTTTTGTTTCTAATACAATGTTAATAAGGATATGGATCTTAGTCATTCCTTAATTAACTGATTCTGTTTCTCGTTTATCTGATTGAGCAAGATTACCAAATCTTCTGAACGTATTCCAAAAAATTTTGGGTGTGGCCACACATACATCTTACCAATCCCACGAGGGGCCCAGCTGTATTAAACTTCAAAACGTATTTGAAGGAAACAAATCCTTTATTGACTACAAGCAAAACTCATGAATTTTGCAACACTTCTGAAAACAATCCATATAGCTACCAGTTACGTTTAGCGTTAAATTGCTTCACAGAAATGCACCAGATCCATAACAGTTTCCTGGTATCTCAAGTCTGAGGATAACTATTTATGATTTACTTAATGACAAGATCCATAAAGTACAATCACATAGTTGGGATAAGTCCTATATTCAACTCATTAAATATCATGTGAAATTGGTATGTCAACGCATCAATATACTTTCAAGTATATTCTAACGAATACTCAGATTTGTCTTAATTCAATAATATTCTCATATCATTAATCGACAACGAACATTTAGAATATTTTATTATTTAAGGATTTAAAACATGTAAAATAGGATACAAAATTAAATAACAAAATAAACATAACCATCATTTTATTTTATTAAATAATAATGTTTACACATCCATTATCCAAACACTAATCACAGATATGCATGAAACTACTAGCTAATCGAAGTCCAATTCCATTGGCATGTTCGTTAACCTTTTGTTCTCCTTTAGGTAACTGCTTTAGTCAAAGAATCAGCTAGGTTGGTCTGTGTAAATTTTATCATTTTGATTTCATACTCTCGACTTGTTCTCGAAACTTAGTGATATCCTACGCAGGAATAATTGTCTGGCGCCTTCATTGACTCCAGGTTCATTGGCAATTATGATTGCAGCAGATTTGTCACAATCTATTTATAGGTTTATTATTGAAGGGGCATCACTCCAAGATCTCAAAAAACTTCCTAATCCAAACGGCTTCCATTGCAGCTTCTGACGCGTGCCATGTACTCAGATTGCCGTTGCATGCATTTGCAATGGTTGTATACTTTTTGCTCTTCAGTCTACTGCTCCTTATGACGATAAAAGACATAAACCCCGTCTGAGACTTCGTATCATTTTATCAGCTTTGCCAGGTATGCATCATAGAAACCTGAAACATCAAGTTTTGTATCTGGATTTCCTCCGTAACTCTAAAAAAATTTCTTTTCGTATTCATCTATACTTTAGAATATGTTTAATAGCAACCCAGTGGAGCTTTCCTGGATTCTATTGATATCGACTGACCAAGTTTTAAGCAAACGCCACATCTGGCCTTGTGCACCTGATAGCATACATGATAGATCCCACAGCTGAAGCATAAGGTACCTTTTTCATGTAAGCTTTTTCCTCATCTGATGAAGCGTCACAATTTATTATCAAAACATGTTTGACTTCCATCGGTATAAACCTTTTTTGAGTTTTGCATCTGAATTCTTCAATATCTTATCGTGTAAGCACTTTGTTATGTCCTTCAATAACGCAAAGATCTATCTCTATATATCTTAATTCCCAGAATGTATGCAGCTTCTCCTAAATCCTTCACAGAAAAACATTTTCCAAGATAGTCCTTAACTTCCTTAAGCCTTAGAATGTTGTTTCCCATGATTAAAAATGTCATCGAATATTGGATTAAGAATACTTACATCATCCCATAGCTTTGTGATATAAACATGGCCTCATCTCAATTCTGAATAAAATCCAAACTTTTTGATTTCCTCATTCAAATCATTTATTCCATTGTCATGATGCTTGCCTTCAAAACCATAAATGGCCCTTTGAAGTTTGCATACACCGTTGGTAATTTGGAATCAACAGTACCCTGTCAGGTTGCTCCATATATATGTCCTCATCTAAGCGACCATTCAAGAAGGCAGTTTTAACATCCATTTGCTAAATCTCATAATCATAGTACACTGCTATAGCTATGAGATTCCTAATATCTCTAATGTTCTACAGGGAGTAAACGTTTCTACTTCATAAGTCAATCCTATAGGTAGAGTGCAACTTAGCTACCGACATGGAGCTTTATAGGTGTGGCTGTACTTTTACCATCCATATCAGTCTTCTTCTTGAAGACCCACTTACTCCTAACTACCTTGGATTTAGAAGGGCCGGGGTCTTTACATATCCAGGACTTTATTAACTTTATGGATTTCTTTTCCTCATCCATTGCACCTTGAATATTCTATATCAGGGTCAAGCATGGCTGTTTATAAATTGCAGGTTCTCTAAGATAATATACTTCTTTTCTTCATACCTCCAATGTTTAGACTCAGGACGGTTGGGTGCTCGTTTTGTCCTTTTGCAGACCTTCCGGAAAGAATTAAATCCGATAGATGAACCAGTCTTTCAAGTTCTTCTTGGAAATGCGCTAGGGTTGTCAGAAGGTAATGTATCATATGATCATCTTACTTAGATCATAATCATCTCCCACTGAATTATTGATGGTAATGTGCATCTCTTTCAAGAATCTTATCTCCATAACCTAGCAACAATACATTGTTTTCAGGTGGAAAATAAGTAGTAACCCCATAGTTATTCCTTAGGGAATCCGATAAAGATAACTTAACAGATCTTTGTTAGTAGTTTTTTCAAACTGAGTCACGGTTTACATTACACCTCGCAACCCAGGACCTTTAAATAAGACAAATTCAGTGCTTTTCCAAGCCATATTTCAATTATGGTGTCTTATCAACCTACCCCCCCCCCCCCCCCCCCATTCTTAGTGGGGTACCTTATTAAGAATCAAACAGCAAGATTCTAAGGCTATCCCAAAAGGGATAACTGTAGAGTAGTAGATTAAAACATAGATAGCAATCATATCCAATAATGTACGATTTCTCCTTTCGTACACCTTTTGTTGTGAAGTATATGGTGTAGTAAGATTATGTAACTATTCCGTTCTTACTTAGATAATCTTTAACTCTTGGCCTTAAAATATTACACACCTCTATCGGATCGAAGAGCTTTAATCTTCTTTCCTAGTTGCATTTCTACTTCTGCTTTGAAAACCTTAAATGTTTCAAAAAACCTCATTGTTTATGTTTATGTAAATAAAAAATATCCATAATGACTGGAAATCATATGTAAAGGTTAAAAAGAGGCTAGTCACTTTCCTTGAAACATGTCTAGTGGTCGCACACATCTCGTATGTATTAAACCAAGTTAGCATCTGTCAGACTTTCAATTATTTTTATTAAAAAGGTTTCTTTGTCATCTTCATTAGTTATACAAGATTTCGCATTTATCAAATGATTCTCTTCGAATTATTTTCAAAATAAGCCTTCACGATGAAGCTTTTTCAAGCGTGTCTTGCCAATATGGGCCAAGTCTACAGTGCAAAGATAAGGGATCCATGTTTTAACTTTCTCTTTTTATTGGATTGCTAAAAATAGTAATTATTATTATTCGTGGGTAAATTGTTTTCATGTCAATCTCATACACACCATTCACGGGGGGATTATGCACTAAAATAATTTACCATTTAAAGGAATAAGAATTCCATTACTAGCAGATAAGTTTGCTATGTAAAACATGATCCATCAACATGATAAAGGGTAAACAACACCTCTACACAATAGATGGTTAGCATAATAACATTGTTTAATTTCAGTTCTAAACCCCAAGGTAAAAACTTAAATCAAACATTTCCTATGCTTAAACCAGCTGCTTTTGTTCCATGCCCTCTTGCAGATATTGTTCCCCATAAGATAGTTTCCTGTCTTCTTAAATCCCTGCAGCCGTATTTACTAACTTGTATACCGCATCCCGTTTCATATATCCGCCCAGGAATTTAATTTGTAAGTTAGATTGAATAACTCAATTGCAAATAAGTTACCTGAAACTGCAGCACCGGGCTCAGACTTCTTCTTATTTGCACGCAACTCTTCGAGATAAAGAGGGCAGTTCCTCTTCCAATGCCCAGCAACGTGGCAGTGGTGACAAGCTTGATCCTTATTAGGATTTTCCTTTCTCTTCAAAGGATTAGGCTTAGGCTTTGGTTGATAAGGCACAACTTGCTTGTTCTTATCAGCCTTACCCTTGCCTTTGACCTTCTTGTTCGCTTGCGGTTTTGGCTTGTTATCTCTACCCTTTTGTATTGTAAATACTTGAGGAGTAGGTGCTTTGTCTTTCAAACCCTTTTCGAAGTCAATGAGCAGTGCGTGTAGCTCAGTAACTGTCTTCCCCACGCAATGCATATTGAAGTTTCTTACAAAATCACCAAAATCCTTGTTAAGGGACCTGTTGATTAAGTTAACAGCCATATCATTGTCGTATGGTTTCCCAAGTGTATGTAATTGGTCCATGAGTCCTTTCATTTCCAATACATGTTCACTAACGGGTTTACCAGGGGCCTGTTTGCAACTATGTAGAGCATCCACCAGATCGTAGATTTCTACAGCAGGAGGCTTCTCAAACATTTTTCGAAGTTCAGCCAGCATGTTTTGGGGTGGATAATTTTCAAACTGCCTTTGAAGAGCAGGTGACATTTTTCCAAGCATAATACAAGCCACATCAGAGTGCTTTTTATATTCTGCTCTGAATGCTGCTTTTTCTGCCTCAGTTGCAGTATCAGCGGGTTGTTCTGGACAAGGCTTATACAAATAGTCAAAAGTATCCGCTACTCTCAAGACAATTCTTAGCGAGCGATACCATTCATTGAAATTTGGGCCAGTCAGTGTTTCTCGTTCAAAGAAAGTCTTGAACGCAGAACTTAAAGTGTTATTTTCGGAATGAGCCATTTCTACAGAAAAAGTTCAAAATTATTAGTATTTTCGATAATACCTTTTTCAAGAAAATAAAATATACCCAGGTAATATTCATATAACCATAGTATTTCCTTGAAAACTAGAACCCACATTGACATAAACTCATCACATCAGTTGATCTGCTAGTGATGAATGTATTCAACGTGGTAACTTGTCGAACAAGTAATTGACAAACATTTTTCAATTTCTAGATATTTATGGGATTTACATTGCCAAAACTAGTTGCATTGTAAACATGTTTCATCCCATCTTAATGCCTTGAGTTTCTAGATCTCACTAAGTAACTCAATTAAGTCATTCTAATCTAAAGAACGCAAACTCATCCATGTGAGGTCTCACTCAATCATGATAGTTTTCTGTCCGTTACGATATAGTCCAAGGTCTCACTTGACTTAATCGCAATTTCAAGTGTCCTTTAATTAGATGGCATTAGACTTAAGTTTAAGGGTATTAATTTTGACATGTGAATCAAAATTATGTATGGAGAAGCATGCATACAACTCCATAGCATATGTTTAATAAAACACTTTTTATTAACTTTTAAGGTGAAGATTAAATAAACATAGTTTGGTTGAGGCATTGGATGAACCAATTAAAGAAGTGCCCTCAATTATCGTCCACACCGTACTTTTGCATAAGTCTTTCAACTTAGTGTTTCGGATGTGGAATTGAGGCAAATCAACCTTAAAGTAATTTTGTACTTTTAAATAGTCGTAGGTAACTCCAATTTGACGCACAAGCAAGCCGAGAATTCGGTCAGCGTGAAGCTTGACTTCCTTCTTTAGTCGGGTTCGACCAGCGACGCGTTAAACTTCCCACACAGTTTGTCAAATTGGATGAGCCTTTCTAACCATTTAGTACGAAAATTACCAATCAACTATTTAATCTTCAAAACAATTCTTAATTTTTTATATTGATTTAGTCCATATTATTTTCTTTGAAAAATTACCCTTTTTGTTTACAACAATTCGCCATAATTAAATAAACAAAAACAATAATTAAAATAATTGACTAAACAATAAACACGCAATAACAATTTATATGCGTTAAAGTAAATCATGTAGCCACATGTAATCCTTTTATACGATGAACCCTAATTTTAAATTCTAGGTTTTACTTATCATATATCCAATCAAGAATCAATATATAAGTCTTCCCGAATTTTAGATTTATCGTACTAAAATTAAGTGGTCAAAATATACACGTAACAAATTACTTCATATATTCTCATGATCCATGATAAACATGCATGTTTGTCATGGATCCACACAATACACATAACAATTATCCCGTAAAGATCGTAACCCACATACATGTCATAACAATTTAATCATGTATATTAAACCTCTTTAATCAAAACATGTACTTTATGGTTTCTTATATAAAATTTTCGACTAAAATTTTTTTATAAAACCCTTTCATGTATTTTAACATCAATACAATATTAGTTATTGATTTTAGGTTTCGGTAATTATCAACATGTTAAAATGGCTCGTGATGCCACTTAAGGTATTACCTTCATAACAATTATATTAAACCATAACATCAAAGCATAGAATAGCGGAAGCAAATAAATGATCAAATAACATGCTTGAATAATTAACCGAATTAGGGTTACATACCTTTTGATTCTAGCCCGAACAAGAATCAAATTGCTTAGCGATTATCTCCAGGAACCCTAATTTGGGTTTATACGAAAACAATCCAAGAACAATCTAAAGAAAGATTGTATCACGATCTTGTACACACGCTATGTATCGAGTTAACCAATTACTAGCTTGATAACACGTAGCGTTTAACCGAATGATTCGATCCGATCAACCCAAGGTTATGGAGCCGAATGAAGGACAAGAATAGTGATAGAGTTTTTAGGGATTACTGTGTGTTCCCTTTTCACAACTCCATGTAGGTGTTTATATAGGCTCCCTTTCCCTAATATAACATCTATTCATTAATATCAATTATGTACCATCAATTCTTAATTATGTAACATAATTATGTAACATTATGTAACATTAAGTAACAATAATTATGTAACATTATGTAACATCAATTATGTTATTATGTACATGTCCTTGTCCTTATGGTCGTTAGTCTTTTCCGTTAAATACTTAATGGCCATTAAACGTTTACGTGTAAAATTAACAAATATATTATTTATTAATTGTTAACTCGTAGTGAGTGCAATCCCGTGATCTTGAGTTTGATCCTAACACACATATATTAATTTATCATCCATAAACTAACAAAAAGAAGTAATAGGACTTGGAACTGGTTATTTTAAACATTTAATTCTAAATTGGAATAAACAATTTGACTTTTCAGTAAGCAACTCCCACAAGTATATTTGAAACTACTTATTTCACCCTCATAATCGCGGTAGCTTGCCTCTATTGAAACGTTCAATTCTGAGTTGTGGCTATATGTTCCATCTTAACACAATATAAGTTGTTGAAGCCTTCACTTTATAAAGGCTTTTCGAAAGCAGATACCTGAAATTGAAGTAGCATCATCATTCAGAAGGTGTCCATTTATCAAATAGAGCTTTAGAGAGTAGGTATGTTCATAAAGGGAGAACAATTGACCTATCTTTCTGTGAAAACTAGAAGGGAAGGTTGAATAGTTTACTGGTTTGTTTTATGTTTTAAAAGTTTGCTTTCAAAATACTTTGATTCGAGTAATATGTGCAACCAATCAACAATATGAATCAATGATATAAATATCTAAACTAAAACTAATTAACAATCAGTATACTATAGATAGATAGAGAAAAGAACAATCAAACCAAGACGCCAAGACTTTATAGTGGTTCGGCTACGAAGCACCTCTTCCCCTACTCCACTCCCCGAGTATGCTACTCGAGGTTTCATTATGTCAACAAGCTCCCTTTAGGTGGAGAAAACCGTTTACACGTCGCTTACATTATTTTCTGACACTAAGTTAAATGTCGAGTCCTAATTTTAGCTAGAACCAATCTACCACTCCTCAAGCAATACACAATCACAAGATCTACAATATCCGATTTACACACAATCTGAATCACAAAATTACACATGATAATTACAATATGGATTTGGTAATTAGAAGAAGAGAGGAGAGATCACTAAATAACAATTTGTTTCTTAGTGAATATGAATGTTCTCCTATTGCACTTGATAGAAGAATAAGAGAGATAAGATGAGATTGAATCACTTGAAACAAGATAAAAGAGTTTTAGTGATCAAGAGATTTAGAGAGAGAAAGAAAATTTTTAGAGAGAGAAATTTATATGAAAAATTCGTTCAAAGAGGTAAGTTTTTCTGCCAGCAATAATGCAGTATTTATAGCCAGTGAACCCAACGATCATCTGCTGCTGGCGGTCCTGGTGGTCCCAAATATATCTGGGGGCCGTCGTGCCTATATGGGGCCGCCTAGTAGACTTCGCTTATGTTTTTGTCTTTTTGTAGGGGAAGGTTATATCTGGTATAGAAGCTTCCATTTTGTGGGGAAAACCATATTTAAATTTTATTGTTTAAGTAAAACATTTTCTTTTATTAAAAAGTATTTATGTATATTTATTTTTTAAAAATACTTTTGTGAAAATGTAATGGTTTAGAAAAATATTTTCTTGATCACTAATCATGCTTAATGATTTGTTTGTACATACTTTAAGTGATTAATCATAGAAATGGAATTTTACGATTAATAATTTATAAACGTTTATTTTCATCGTGACAGTTTTTACATTTTGTTATTATCAAAATGTTGAGAGCTCAAAAAATATAAACAACATTTTTAGACATTATTTGTATTAACAATCTCCCCATTTTTGATGATAACAAAGTATAAACTCATTTTGTATAAAATTAAAAAAAAATTAAATTATTAATTAGTTTTATTCCATTTCTCCCCCTTTTTGTCGAATTCAAAAAGGATGATCGTCGAATTGTTGCAGAAAGAAAGAAGTCAACGATATCAAGACTCCCCCTTGATGTAGGCTCCCCTCGTTTGGAGCACCAAGGGATCGATCTTACAAAAATTGTATGCTACAAAACAAAGTTAAATGTACAAGTGCAAGACAAATATCTTTTAAGTATAACGCTAAATTTAAGTCACCCATAAAAGAGTTTCATTTATTAATTAAGAAACTCATACAAAAGTAAACATAATTTATTGAGTCATACAACATGCAATAGATCTAAGACAAGAAAGGGAACATTAATCCATAAACTACACTACAATCTAAACATACTACATAAGATAGAAAAAGATGAGTCCTAGATGATTCATGATTCATAGGGGATGACTTCAAAACAAAAGGTTGGGGTAACATATTATGAGAATTTTTTAAAAATATTTCAAGGTAGAGGTGGAAAGTGTGAGGTGATTTAGGTAGTGAGAAGATTCTCAAAATGGACAAACATGATGTTTATCTCATCTCTTAAGGTTAAGAAAAGAATTTGGTTGTGAGAACAACATATGCATGTTGACCTATAGTAGTTATGATAGTTGTAGTAAAGAGGATGGCCCATAATAGGTGGTTAAGATGGTGGTGATAGAGTTTCAAGGTTTTTAAATGGTGACAATGAGAGTGTGATATCTAAAGAAGGATGATTTGACGTGGTTAAGTGTTTGAAGGTCTAGGTGGAACATCCAAGATGTTGACAAGAAAAGGGTTCAAAGGTTGAGGAGAAGTTGGTTCATTAGATGATGGTGGTAAAATTTAAAGTTTTGATTGAAAGGAAGTAGGTGTATTGTTTTGGCTTGATGATGTTTCATTAGTTGATGGAGTTTTTGATGGTGCATTTAGAGGAGTTAGAGATGAAGAAGTTGTTGTAGGAGGAGGTATAGTGAGGTTTTCATCATCATTTATGAGATCAACAAAGAGTTGTCTTGGAGGTATGATGGTGAGTTTTATTTTCTTAAAGCCATGGGAGGAAGAGGCTTGAGTGGAATTCATGATAGAAAGGTTTGAAGAAGATGAGGATGATAAGAATAGTGGGAAGGATGGCTTATTTAATTAGGAAGAATAGGATTGAAGAGGTAAAGCATGAAGATTAAGAAAATAAATTCCAAAAGTGGTTTAGCATAATGCAGAAAGTATAGGTGTGACTAGTGGAAAGAATAGTCAACAGCACAAAAAATCAGGTAGTCAAAGTAATTTTTTCGTGACTCTAATGGCAGCTCCATAATTATATGGCGGTCCCAGATATATTAGGGGGCCACCCCTTATTTATGGGGGCCGTTCTCTAGAGGAGTAAAAAATTTCTAGTTTTTTAAAATGTTGTATAATAAGTCCAGAAAAAGTTTTCTAGAGTCACCCTTTTGCAGTCAATCATATTTCACTAAGAATTATCTAATACTTAGTAATTAAATTCATAAAACTAACCATCCTAAATATAATCAAAGAAGCACATATATGCATAATAACTAAGAGATAATCATGCATAATATCATATAAGTATTCATATTCTATCAAGGTGCATGCAAGCAAGGGTTTAGGATGATAAAATGGAATGATCATCCAAGGCAAGTTATGTTGCCCATACTACATATTAAGTTACTAATAAATAGCATAAGTTTAAGTACCTAAGCATAATAAATTAGTAGAAATAAATAATAATGTCATATAGCAATTTTCCAAATTGCTCATTTCTTCTTCATGTTTCTCCACAAGCTCCTAAGGCCTTTCCAGATTGACCTTAATCCACCACGATGCTTATCTCGTAATTGAACTTGACGGTTGATGATTTTGGTTTGACGAGTGTAAAATGGTTCCATGTTGGGGTCAATGTTAGGTGGGTTTTGAAAGACTTAAGGAACATCATTTGTTAAAGAGTTAACAAAACGAGTGGGGGAGGGAGTGCTTGCACATGAGGTCCCTTCGTCATTCCTATCATCATCATTATCATTGAGATAAGAGGAGGATGGTTGAGCGAAGGCGAAAGAAGAAGAAATGTAGTTACAACCTCTTCTCATGCCACAATCCTTCCTAGTCTTTCGCTCTTGTTGAGCGGTATGAGGATTCATGACACGTTCGTACAAGACATAAGGCTCATTTATCAACTCAGGACTTTCATTCATGACGAATTTAAACTAACGAGTTAATAACATACCATAGGGTAGAATTAACCTAGATTGTTTAGTAACCCACTCCATTCATTTTGCCTTATAAAAGGCGAGCTTGAATTTTTCAGATTTTGTAACACAATAGAGCATGTAACAAAGACACACAAAAACATGGTCCTGATTACCCCCCAGATAGAAAAAAATTTCCTGGAAAATTTGTTCCAAAGGCTTCAAGGTAGGCATAATTTCACGAGTGAGAATTTGATGATCATGAACATCAATTTCTTGCTCATAACGGATGCGAGTGACTTGATCTTCTCGATCATTTCAAAAGGAGAATGAGGGTTGGTTTGATAAGGACCATCCGTAGGGACACCATATGCCAAATCATCAAGTGACCACTTGTCGGTAAGACGCAAGCACCCTCATAAGGTATGTCAAGAATTTGAGCAAATTCTTTAAGAGAGTAAGAAAAGAATTGACTATAAGATTCAATTATGAAAGGAGGACAAATTTGGTCATTGATTTCAAGAAGACACTCAAACTCAACAAAATGAAACAAAGACTGAACATAGTTTATATCCGTAAAGTCATCAAAAACCACTCGACCTTCATGAATATAGAGACTTTCAAGGTTTCTTAGTCTTTCTTTTAAAGGTTAACGGTATTCATGTGAAATTATTAGAATGTAGTGACTTATATTTTATGGTCTTCAGATGATTTGCGAGGCATGATTACCTAGAAAGAAAGTATTAAACTCACATTTATTATCATTTACTTGTATTGTTGCATTGACATTGTTTCTAGTATGTGCCTAAATGTGAAAAATGTGGTGTAATGATTAACTCTACCTAGAAATAAAATCCTAATAGTTAACCCAAACGCTCCTTAATTTGATTTTGTTCATCCAAACATGTCAAAAAATACATATAAGTTATGTATCTTGAATTTTGTTCATGAGATCATTATGCATGTGTTTAAAAATGTTTTTAAGTAGTATTGACAATGCATAACAATAATTTTATTATGTTCCTAACGTGATTGATTTGAAAATAAAACTAGGGTTTTGGTTTGAAATTACTTTTTTTGACAAACTCACTAGTGCATGTAAATCCTATGTCTATGGGAAGCATATAAGTTATACATTGTATCCTAGTAATCCAAATTGTACAAAAGCGAAAGAAAAATAAAAATCCGCAATTTTAATTTTAGTGTTTATCATGAACCCTAGACTCAAATTGAAAGAAAATAAATAAAAATGACTTACAATTGATCATGTTGATGATGTTAGGAAAGATTGAATGTGTTGATTCTATCTTCAATTTAAGTTTGAATGTCGTGTTCGTCGCTGCAGCAAGAGGAAGGGGATGTTTGGTATTGTGTTTTGAAAATTTTAACTAAGTGTACATATTTGGTGTCTGCTGGTGGCGGTTCCATATCGATTAGGGGCTGCAAGAAAATAGTTTGGGGCCGCCTGGGATATGGGGGCCGCTATCAGCATGAGTGTTTGGACTTTTAAATTTTTGACACGTATTTGAAAGGAAGAGTGACTAATTAACTTGCATTTCGCGAATTAAAAATATCTAACTAGTTTCTGATGAAATAATTAAATTGTCACGACGCAGAACGGAACGCAGACTAGAATCAAGACTAGAAGAAAGGAGAAGCGGACTAACATGATTTATGGAATGTGTTCCATCATTCATAAACCAAGTCATAGATAGTTAACCGATTCACATTTAAAGGGTTTAGTAAGAATGTCAGGTATGTTGTCGACAGAGGGCACTTTTTCGATTGAGATATGTCCTTTCTGGACGTTATCACAAAGAATGTGGTGATGTATTTCGATGTGTTTAGTACGAGAGTGTTGCATTGGGTTTTTGTTAAGGTCAATTGCGCCTTTGTTGTCGCACATGATCGAAACATTGTCGAGTCGTACGTCGTAGTCGATGATAGCTTGTTTCATCTATAGTGCTTGTTGACATGCCTTTCTGGTGGTTACGTATTCGGCTTCGGTAGTGTATATAGCAAGAGCGGTTTATTTCTTCGAGAACCAAGATGTCAAACAACATCCTACGAACGTACAAATACCGCTAGTGCTCTTACAATCCACATAATCTACCCCATGACCAGAGTTGGCATATACTATGATTTCTATTCCGGTCCCCTTAGGATATCATAAACCTAAGTTCGTAGTGCCTTTAATGTATCAGAAGATACGCTTAACCGCTTTTAGGTGAGAGGTTTTGGAGCCTCTTGGAAGCGGGCACAAAGGCAGACAATAAACATGATATCAGGTCTACTTGCCGTTAGGTATAATAAACTACCTATCATGCCTTGATACGTGGTACTATCCACTGACTCACACTCTTTATCTTTTGTGAGTTTAATATCGAAGAACATGGGAGTTTTCATTGGTTTAGAATCTTCTAAGCTAAATTTATTAAGCATTTCCATTTGTTTTATTTGTAATACAAGGAAGAAGTTAAGTTCACCTATCATGCTCATCTTAAACTCGTCATGCATGATTTTGGAAAATTTATCACACATGTCTTGACAAGTAGAGCCAAATATAATGTCATCGACATATATTGGAATGATGATGAGATTTGAATTTTTCTTCTTAGTAAAAAGAGTGTTATTTTTTATTCCTATTTTATATTTATGTTTAACGAGAAAAGTTTTTAATCTATCCTACCAAGCTTTGGGTGCTTGTTTAAGACCATATAAAGCTTTCTTTAGTTTATAAACATGATCTGGTTTTTTGAAGTTAAGGAATCTCGTAGGTTGTGCCAAGTATACCTCATCGTTGATAAAGCCATTCAGGAATGCACTTCTTACATCTATTTGGAATAGCTTAAAATCTAAATCATAAGCTAGTAATATCCTAACAGACTCAAGTCTAGAAACTGGGGAATAAGTTTCATCATAATCAATACCCTCTTGTTAAAACGACACAGTTCTCGTCTAACTTATTTCTAAACACCCACTTAGTTCCTATGATTATCATATTCCTAGGTTGTGGAACTAACTCCCAAAAGTCGTTAGTAATGAATTGATTTAATTCTTCTTGTAGTGTGACTATCCAACTTTCATCCGCTAAGACTTTATTCACGTTCTTAGGTTCTATAGTTGATATAAAACAAAAGAAGTTATTTTGGTTTTAGGCTTGTGACCTAAGGGTTCTTCCAAACACTCTAAAATAATCAAGAGTAGGTTTCCTACCTCTCAACAGTTCATAAGGTGTTTGTCCTAGGATGGCTCTAATTAGGATTCAGTTGAGTATGTATTTAAAGTATCTATGGCGTTACACCAAAACTTTTATGGTAACGATTATTCATTCAACATAGTCCTACTTATTTCTTAAAGTGTCCTATTTTTCCTTTCAACCACGACATTTGATTGAGGAGTACGTAGAGCTGAGAAGTTATGTTTAATACCATTGGCATTACAAAACTCTCTCAATTGCACCTTATTATCAAATTCCCTACCATGGTCGGTTCTTATTGACACTATTGTACATCCTAATTGGTTTTGAATTTTCTTACTAAATATATTCGAACACATATCGAAAAAGTTTGGTTTTCTCGCACGCTCTCTGCGCTCATCTAGTCAAGTATACCTTGAGTAGTAATCTATATGGAATAAGGTGTAGTGGTTCCTCGTAACTCCGTACAGGGAAGCATAAAGCCGTGTGTGTGTATGACTCCGCCTGTCGACGCAGACTCTCACCCGCTCATTGTAGACACGCTCTCTGTTAGTTCTTTGTGATAGGTGCGTACTAAGCGCGAGCAATTTTGCTCGCATCACAAAAATGTTGATCAAATAAGGTAGGTAAGTTTCTATAACGCGCCGCCTGCTAGATGCCGCGCTCCGATCGCAATGCTGCGCCAGCTCTCGCGCTCGCGTGACCTATTAATATGGTAACAGGGAGTTTTTCATAATTGTTGATAGAAAAATTTGATTCTTTTGGCTTATTTCCTAATTTCATCACATATAAGTCTTTCTTTCTTTTACAATCTACCTATAACTTTACCGTCTTTAGTAATTTCACTATCATGTTCAAAGAAAGTTACTTTACATTTATTATCACATATTTGTCCTACACTTAGCAAGGTAAAATTAAGTTAAAATGTTCTACTTATCTATATTAAGGGAGTCATTAGAATTATCATACCTTTGGAATGATGTGACCATGACGTTACTACCAAAAATGATGTGTACCTACATTGTATGTTGTCCACGTCGAAAGAGATTTGGTCCGCCCCTTGCGCGTTACCGTCATATGTTTTGAGCTGTCGCCTCTTTAATCCATTGTTGGGTAACACCACGTCGGACTCCAAGGCATATCTATTTATATATGACAATAACTCAAATATTTGGTCCCTAATATCTTATGGGTCCAAAGTTGTTAGTGCTAAACATTCCATGCATTTGTTGCATTTGGTTGGGATGTGGAAATGGAAGACACATCGCGCACTCTCGCGCGCATGTAACTTTGTGTGAGAGTAAAGATTCCCTTCTATGGAAAAAGATTGAGTTGTTTTGTCGACAACATCCCTTTTTGGTTACGGAGTTTTAGCACGAGGGTGATTTTCATTAACACTTCTGAATACTATGCACCTCTATTTGTCTAATTATCCCGTCGCTATGCGCCCTTGCTAAATACCAATGTGAAATGTGGTGAACGTGGTTCGCGGTATTATTGAATCAAATATATTAATCGAACCGAAAACACCAACCATTTCTGCAATTCGATATTTGGTTGTTCATGTTATTACCAAATTCTAAACACCCCTTGCTAGGATATTTTTCATTCCAGATTCGAATCAATGCGCCTTTTTGTGCATTTTGATCTATTAGGATTGTTTTTATATCCAAAAAGCGTTTCAATGAAGTGAAATATTTCTATTTCAGGATCGATTAGATAAATCTTTCATCAAATAACGTCTATTTTATAGCATCATTTATCCCGTCTTTATTGCTCATTTCAGAGCCTCTTAATAAACAAACAGCACCTTAGTTACAAACAAAAACTTGTTGTTGGGCTGAATTGATTTGGTCGAGCAACATATGAATGCAAATAAAAGAAGCCACGCATGTAGAGGTGAACAAAAAAACCGGTTTTAAAAACCGGAACCGGTTTGAAACCGGAAAACCGAACCGGTCAACACCGGGTTTGACCAAACCGGTTTCGGTTTGAGGCCAAACCGGCGGTTTGGAACCGGTTTGGGTTTTCTTGGTTTCGACCGGTTTGTATACCGGGTTTTCGAACCGGTTTGAAAAACCGGTTTCAACCCGAACCGTTTTTTTTTAATTTAGCTTTTCTATTGTGAGAGGTCCCGTGAAGGAGAGTTTTCGATAGAGATGCGGTCAACGAGCTAAACTTCGGCAAGAAATTTATTTTTCGATAACAAATTCATTTTGAGACAACAAATTTTATTTTGCAACAACAAATTTCTATGGTGGATTTGGCTGCAATTCGCATGGTCACTCAGAAACGACCCAACGGGCAAGGCTCACCACTTTGTCATGAGCTGTGTCACTTTTTGGCCTTTCGAGGTCGTTTCGGGCCTTAAAAGAGCGTTTTTCTATTTTATAAGTACGTTTTTGGGAAACCTTTAAAGATCAACTTAAACCATATAAGCGTGGGATTTATTTTCTACTCTTACATCTAAGGTAACATTCTTTACTTCAATCTTGTTAGAAAGACATACTTTGTATTTGTTAAGAAAATAAATTCAAGCAATTCATAACAAATAGTCATATCTCATTAGGCTCTAATGAGATACTACGTATGTTTATTCATAACAAAGCCTGTTGCACAAAAGTTCAAGGCATATAATTCATTTTAATAGCTTGATTTGCATAACAACCACAGCTAATAATAGAATGTAACAGAATTAAGATATACTCCGTATTTCATTTCCAATAGTGGAAGTTTAAATTTGAGGACGATAATTAAAGATAACTTCTTTTCTTCCTAAGACATCATTTTTTTACTCTTCTTCCAGTAGTGAACGTTTAATCACAGATCCGTTAAACAGCATGCGTTTCTTTTCTTTTTTGGGTGCTCCCGGTGGTGAGTGCTCCAGATTCGCAACGATTTTTCTAGGGGTTACCACAAAGTGGCTTCTCTTGGCAATCAAAACCTGTAACATAAACAAAACTAAATGAAAAGAGAGTGAGCGAAGAAGAGGATCATGAGGAAGATGTTGAAGCAGAACGAGTTTTTGATCAAAGTACGGGGTCGAGACAAGAGCCTGATTCAGTTTAGCTTACCGCGAATATATGAAAATAATAACCGAAACCGTACCATGAAAAATGATTTTTTCCGTTTTGAATTTGTTTCACTCAACATGATTCTTTAAGGCATATTCGCACTCAAGATAAGGTGTCACATAAGCATGGGCGTTGGTTGGCATTTCTTAAGAAGTTTACTTTTGTGGTCAAACACAAGACTGGTGTTTCTAATCAGGCTGCTGATGCCTTAAGTAGGAGGAGTAATCTGCTTGTTTCTATGCAAGTTGATGTGCCAGGGCTGGATGTTATTCTTGAGAAGTTAACTTTGGACCCATACTTTTCTAATGTTTTGCAGGGTGTGCAATCAGGGCAAAAACCAGATTTTAATATTCATGATGGTTTTCTTTTCAAAGGGAATCAACTATGTATTCCTAATACCAGTCTTCGATTGAAAATTATTAAGGAGTTACATGGTGAAGGGCATGTTGGTCGCGATCGCACTTTACAGTTGGTGCAAGCTTCTTATTTCTGGCCCACTATGAGGAAAGAAGTGGATCGTTCTGTCAAGAGGTATCGTATATGCCAAGTTTTAAAGGGGACGGCTACTAATGCAGGTCTCTATATGCCTTTGCATGTTCCTGTACAACCATGGGTTGATATCAGCATGGATTTTGTGTTGAGGTTACCTCGTACTCAAAGGGGTAATGATTTAATCTTTGTTGTTGTTGATCGTTTTTCTAAGATGGTGCACTTTATTCCTTGCAAGAAGACGAAAGATGCAGTTTATGTGGCCTAACTTTTTTTAGGGATGTTTATCGTTTACATGGTTTACCTTCCTCTATTGTTTCTGATCGAGACACTCGGTTTTTGAGTCACTTTTGGCGTAGTTTATGGAAGATGGTGAACACGTAACTCAATTTTAGTAGTGCTTATTGTTGAGATCAAATAATCGAAAGATCTTTGAAGCAATGATCAATACAAAGACTATGCGGAAACTAGTCTTTATATCTTATGAGAACACGTAAACAGAACAAGCCTCAATATATTAATACGATCACTCTAAAATAGTGATGGGGTTTTACAACCTTGAAGCTACAACAATGGTGGAAATGTGTGTAAACTACACGTGTGTATGTGAGTGAAGGAAAGGTGTACCTAAACTAAGACCCCTACCCCTCTTTATATACTAGAGGGATTAGAGTTTACACTTGTGAAAATAACAATTTGGTCCCTATGTAAATAACAATTAGGTCCTTTATCATTTAAGTCCTTTATCTTTCACATGTCAGTCCTTCATGAATTCTAAAATTCCCAACAATCCTCCCCTAAACTTGAACGGTGACTCCGTTACCTTCAAGTTTCCATCGCGTTTCAGCTTGAGCACCAGGAGGATATATCCAAACACTTCAATGTCCATTGCTTGTCTTCTCAACGAACCATGATAAGCAAAGAGGTACAAAGAATCATCAATTAAATAAGTATAAAACTATCCTCATCACTCGAAAGTGAATCATTGAAAGGTATAGTTTTTGGCAAACTACCAGCCATAAACGGATTTGATGATGTCTTTACCAAGAGCCGTACCCTCTTGGACTAGCCACTCTTTGTTACAAGAACATGGTGAGTGAAGGCCATAGGATTTTTAGCAAACCCTTACAGCTATCAACGGATTTGAGAAAGTCTTTACCATGAGCCGTTTGCTATGGACTAGCCACTTTTCATTCAAAGAATATGGAAAGTGATAACCATCCAGTTTTGGGTAACCTGGCAACCATCAACGGATTTGAAAGGTCTTTACCAAGCAGCCGTTTGCTCTTGGACTAGCCAGTTCTTATGCTTGTAAGGCATGGTGAACTGATGACCATTTGTTGTGTGGTGGTTAGCCAACACCCAAACCCTTCTCAAATAGAAACAAACCACTCATAATAAGCCTCCCCTCAAACTGGTATTTAGCCTCCCCTCAAATGTAGTTTTTTTTTTAACTAACAGCAGGAATAAATAAAACAACCAGCAGGAACAAAACAAGCAAGCAGCAGAAACAAAACAATAATAACCCGAACAGCAGGAACCATAAACTCGTGACCAGCAGGAATCGAACACGTAGTCAGCAGAAATACTAACAAACAGCAGCAACAAAAAGATACCAGCAGGAATATAGGAACAAATCAGTAGGAATTTCATAATAAGTCATGAGCTGACCTTTTCCACGTCTATCCTTTTGGCAGCAGTAACACTTGACCCACAAAACTGGCAACTTAACATGTGAGCAAGACCAGAATATAAGGAAGTTATTCAAAGAATAAACAAAATCCCTATGAATTAGGGTTTCCATATAAATCATGTCCAAAATAACTCCACCATTCACTCAGTCAAATATGCATTGTAACTACTCCCATATATTTCGCACATTCCATCTTATCTGCTGTGTACATTACCAACCCATATATTCAAGATCAAACACCACGTACCATATTAATAGGAGAAATATAATCACGGCAAATATTACTCTCCCACTTATCACGCAATATACTACTTCCAACTATACACAGACCAATGGAAGATCTCACGCAGCATCACACGTCTTCCAAATATACGCATTCCATATTAGCTTCTATATCTCGAATCATGAGTAAACATGTGATATAACAATCCCAAGAAATAAATCAGGCAGCAATATAATTCTTGTCCCTATATTTGTGTGTTACTTCTTCTACAAATCACGCACCTTTTCACGATTCCCATAAAGTCAGTAACATAAATGGTATTCACTCTCTTTTCGGCACATTCTTGAGTTCCACACAATGCTTTATTTTCTTTTTGAATAGCTAAACTAAACGTGTAAAGCACATCAAAAAGGACATCACCATGAGGCGTTCCTTTCTACCGACAAACTTTTCATAGAAGCAATAATACCCAATAAATATATACGAGATATGAGATAATCCCATAATTTACGTACAAATCCGCTTCCTTATCCTTTGCATGCCATAACAGTCGAGCCAAAAATCACGCAACACAATCACCAGAGGGTCCAAATATCAAATGAATATAAACACTCCTATTGCCCACGTGACTGTTATACTTCCACACGTAACAATGAGCCATAACAGCTTTTAATCACTTCAACCAATCCCACAAGATCAGGAAGAATATTTCTAGTATCAATCTCATTCATAAAAATCAGGGTTGACAAACTATGCACCACTCAAAGGAGATATTATAGGATCAGTTTCAATTCCTATATATGAGCGAAAATCACCTCCGTATTATGCGTTGTCAACTCTCATGACCAAATCTCATCTGCTGCTAAATAATACATAAAATCACAGCCTGTGATATCATGTATTTTCTTTTTCTATAGCACTCCTATCATACCATATGTTCCATTCTTTACCACGTCAAACTTGGCAACACGTATTGCTAACCATAAACTCACGACTTTGCCTAACCACTTCCAAGATTCACACACTTATTTGACCATCATTAGGAACCTTGATGAAGACCAGCAGGAACACGTAAAGCAGGAATGAAGAACAAGTAGCAGAAACATTTTCCCAACCAGCAAGAATGAATCGAACAAGCAGCATAAACCTTTTTTTTTTAAATATACAGGAAACACAAGACAAGAAAGGATTAGTGCTTTTGGAAGTCCCAAGCCAGAACCGACTTGAATCTTCCATAGACATCAAGGGCAATTTAAATCACCATCTTTAGTTTAAAAATAAGTTTTTATGTCCCTTCTATAATCTGTCAAATTTTCAATAAGCTAAATTGAGCCTAAGTGCTCAAGCTGCTTATGCAGCTTAAGCACATTGTTTTTGTGCTATTTGGTGTTGTTTCTAGCCATTAAACCAACCCTTGCTCTGTCATATAACCATAAGCCCAAGTCACCAAGTGTGGATGTATGCATGATCTTTGAAAACAGTTGACTTTAAGCCCCATTATCAGCAGCTTTAAAAAGGCCTTAAGCTTTCATACTTTGAAAATAAGCTCAATTATGGCCCCTTTAATTCTGTTTGTGGTTTGTTTTGGCTAAAAAGCTCATAAGAGCTTATTTTTCATAAGCCCAAAAAGCCCCTAGGCCACTGCATTAATTTCCCCTGGTGCTGAGCACCTAGATTCAGCACTCCTTATTTACCTTATTTTGTATTAAGCTCTAGGATCTTTTAGCTTTTATTTATAGCTTATTAGTTGTTCTTTAAGTCCCCAAAATCTTATAGCTTATCTAGCTTATTTAGTTAGCTTATTCTAGGCTTAAAGTTCCCTTTTTTCTGTTTTCTTTTAAAACTGTTAGATTTAGCTTATTTAAATTTTAGCTTATTTTAGGGCTTATTAAGTGACCTAGCTTATATTTAGGGTACCCTTAGGCCTAGTAGCTTATTCCATTAGTTTCTAGCTTATTTTGCAGCTTAAAATCAGAAAAGAAAAGTAAAATAAGCTCATAAGCTTATTAAGTTCTGTCAGCCCAAAAAGCTCACATTTCTAGCTTATTTAGTTCACTACAGCTTATGCACCTTTTATGAAAATTGCTCCCTTTGAGCCCCTTTACAAGTTTTCTTTTATAGCTTTTTGATAATAAGCTGTTGGACTTACCTTGCAATCGGGGTCCACCTCAGGGACTGTTTGTGTAATTTTGAACGCCTAAAGAGGTAAATCGCATGAAGAATGTACCTTATGCTTCGGTTGTAGGATCCATTATCTATGCGGTGAGATGCACTAGACCTGATGTTGCGTTCGCGCAAAATATGACAAGCCGATTTAAACAGAATCCAAGTGAACTTCACTGGACTGCTGTGAAAAACATTCTTAAGTATTTAAGAAACACTAAAGATATGTTGTTAGTTTATGGTAGGAATCCTAGCACAGAACTTAGAGTTGAATACTATTGTGATGCTGGATTCGAGACTGATAGAGATGACACAAAGTCTCAAACATGATATGTTTTCGTTTTGAATGGAGGCGCAGTGGATTGGAAGAGCTCCAAGCAAAGTACCACTGCAATGTCTGCTACAGAATCTGAATACATAGCGCGTTCAAAGCTGCCATGGAAGCTGTTTGGATTAAGAAGTTTATCTCAGGGCTTGGTATAGTACCAACGATAAATGAACCTTTGAATATGTACTGCGACAATTCAGCTATAGTTTATTATGCTAATGAACTGGGGGTTCAAAAAGCACCAGACACTATCAAAGACGATATCATTATGTTCGCGAGTGTGTTAAACTGGGCGAAATTAGGATACTTAAAGTTCACACAGATAACAATCTAGCTGATCCTTTTACAAAGGCTTTGTCAAATAGAAGGCTTACTCAACATGCTAGGAGCATGGGGCTTCGTCCTGCTAGTAGTTTCATGTAGATCTGTGTTTTAGTATTTGGATAAGGGATGTAAAACAATTTATTTTATGATAATGATACGTTGGTATTTTGTTATTTTATATTATAAATTGTGTCCTATATTTGCATGTTTAGATCCATGAATAATAAATATATTATTCTAAATTAATCCGTTGTCGATTAACAATATGAGAATATTGTTAAACTAAGACAATTATGAGTGATTGTATCAATTGAAGATATTAAGATGAGTCCAACCAAGACTCATAGATATTCATAATATGAATATTGGATTTCCCCGCCACAAGAATATCACTTTATGCATCGGCGTCATCAAGTGAATCTTGTACATGATTTTATTTACATAAATCCTTAGACTTGAGACACAAGTAGGTTTAGCATATGTGGAATATCCTTCTTGATATAGTTTAAGTTGTTTGAAATAAGATGACTAATAATGCTATGGTCAAATGGTTTATGCCACAATGATGACTAGACACTTTAGTCAATATAGATTTTTCCGTCAAATTGTTGAAGAATAACACTGGGCCCCTCATAGAAATAATCAGATGTGTTTATGGCCGTACCTGAAAACTCAATTAGATTTGCCTCATTGATTTTCAGTAATCTTGATTACTTCATATATGAGAAACAGAATCGTCAAATATGGAATGACATTGATCCATATCCATTTTAACATGGTATCGGAAACAAGGGTTGTAAATTTATAAATCATTTTGTTCATGCCTGTGAAACCACACTGATGTTTTTTGGAGCATTGGCCGTGTTGCTAACCTTACCAAGATATTATATTATTCAACATGTCCAAAGTGAGAGCCTGTTGGTTATGACTATATATTATAGATTATATATGTCCGGAAATATTTCGAGCCTAATGGACGCACACGTATACGTAAACCAATTTTGATTGGTGAATTTAGTAAACGATCGTTAGATGATAACAAGTATATTATTATTAAGTCGTTATAACGATAAGGGACTAATAATGGAATAACCGAAGATTGAAGGGTGAGATTTATTCCCCTAATTCTAGTCGGCAAAGGAATACATCCCTAATGGGATTAGGAAGCAAAGACTATATATATATATATATATATATATATATATATATATATATATATATATATATTATATAATAATATAATAAATATATGTTTTTTTTTATTATCATGTAGGTTTTTTTTTAAGATGCATGCATGACTTGAAAAACCACATATATACATATCGTCTTTTGTGTTTACTTTAGTCGACCGAAACCAAAAACCACAAGAGTTTCGGTTGCTTTCTTTTCCTCTTGTTCGATCGCTTAACATAACCCCAAAGGGTTTTCCGTTGGCTTGTTGGTTCGACCCTAAGAACAAAGAGACTTCCGGTTTGCTTGAATTGTCAAGGTTTGGAGATCGTTCGCTAATACACTACTAGTACTAGCATACTTCATTGTTTGCTAAGAACGTATAGTGTGTGGAAGCTTAGAGGAATCATACTTTTAATTCTTGGTGGTTTCGCGTATGACGTTATACACACGCGTATATAGAAGATGGTGTTTACGGTTACCTTTAAACGGTGTATCGTTTCGTGCTAAAAGGTAATCATCTTCTATCTTTGTTAATTAATATGTTCTACACGTGATCTTTAATTCCGCTGCGTACTCGTGTTAATTAATATGGTTAATTAGATCGTAAAACCCAACACATATGATATGATATGATGGTTGTTACACGTATATCGAGAATGAGAGGAAGGAAGATAGATAGAGGCTGTACGTACGTGTGAAGATGTTGTTATCTAGCTAGCTGAGAGGATATGAATCGTTTGGAGCTTAAATAAGAAAGTTATTAATGCTTAGTGTTTAATGATGTATGAAATGATATTATCTCGTACAGCAATTAGTATTAAATATTAACTACTGTAATAAATAAATGGATTCATATTTACTTTAGTATGTATTTTCTATCTATTTAATTTTAGTTCATATTTTTATAAAATCGTGTCTATTTCATAAACATTGCAATATTGGACTCGTTTTGTTCGCAATTCGAAAATCTTTCCGCGGGTATTTTTTGATATAGATTTTGTTATATATTTGATAAATAAAGTTTATTATATAAAAAGTCGTAAATAGTTAAAAGTTGAGTGTTCGATTTGTAATTTTTTTTCATTTTAGGCCGGTGGATTTTTTAATTTTTTATTTACTTGGGCCTGTTTTTCGCAATTCGAAAATCTTTTCGCCGGTATTTTTTGATCCGAATGAATCGGTAGATATGTGTTATATAGTTGATAAAAAAGTTTATTATATAAAAAGTCGTAAATAGTTAAAAGTTGAAGGTCCGTTTTGTAAAAAAAAAATTTCCATTTTGAGCCGGTGGGGATTTTTTTTGTAAATTTTTTTTTTCCATTTTAGGCCGGTGGATTTTTTTTTTACTTTTGGCCAGATTTTCGCAATTCGAAAATCTTTTCGCGAGTACGTGTACTTCAAAAATTATCAATTTGGTACGTGTACTTCAAAAATTATCGATTTTTTTTTACTTTTTACCAACGAACTTTTCAAAATTTATCGATTTGGTACGTGTACTTCAAAAATTATCGATTTGGTACGTGTACTTACATAAAGTGTTCTCATTTGCACATTTTGATGATGTGTCACGTTATTGATGTGCCACGTGTCAGCCTATCATGTATGACACGTCATCAAAATGTGCAAATGAAAACACTTTATGAAAGTACACGTACCAAATCGATAATTTTTTAAGTACACGTACCAAATCGATAAATTTTGAAAAGTTCGTTGGTATTCTACGGCTTTATCCCTATATTGTTTTCGGTTTCGGTTTTGTCGGTTCGGTATCGGTTCGGTTCGGGTTAAAACCAAGAAAAATACACCTAAATTATCTATTCGGTTCGGTTTTTGTCGGTTCAATTCGGTTTCGGTTTTTATCGGTAAACTTCGATTCGGTTTCGGTTCATGTTTTTCCTTTTACTCGATTTTCGGTTCGGTTCGGTTTTTGAACAGATGGTCACCCCTCCCTCTAGTCTTACATATGCCAAACGATAAGTGTTTTGCGAAGTCCACTTATAGGTTCAACATAAATAAAATGTATAAACTGCACCAGGTAGCTTATCTATTTCCATTATAATATTATATATAAATTTAGAATTTTATCACGATATGTTTTGTTGTCGGTTTTAGGGTGTTGATTGGTTCGGTTAGTAGTTAAAATTTTTTTTGGGTCAACCCGAAAAGTGAATTTAAATTTGGTTTGGTTTTTTGGTTGACCCGAATAACACGAATTACACTATTTATTTAAAAAAAATACATAGATATTCAGCGAAAAAGATTATTTCAAAAATAAAAAGTGTTTTTTTATATTAGGATAAAATTTTATCGGTTTTTGTCGGTTCAGTTCGGTTCTCGGTTCACACTGCCAAACCCATATCCAACCTGAGAACCGAATTCGTAGTTCGGTTCGGTTCGGTTTTAACCAATTCGGTTCGGTTATTAGTTCGGTTCAGTTATTTTCGGCTCGGTTCGGTTTCGGTTTTCGATTTATTCGGATTTTTCGGTTTTTCTGCTCACCCCTAGTCGGTTTTGTTAGCTTTTTCCATTAGTAAGCTCATTTTTCTGGAACAGCCCATTCCCATGTTTTGATTAGATAGCCCTCTGTATAACTTATAATCCACCACCTTAGTAAGCCCTGTATATAACTTAGTAAGCCCATTTTTCTATGAATCACTCTGAACTTTTCTAAAGTAGAAAAATCATACTAACAAACAAAGGTATTCGCGCGTTGCTGCGGGCGTTTATTTTTCGCGCGTTGTTGAGAGGCGTTAATTTTTATTTTTTTATTTTATGCGGGTTTCTTTTTCCGGTCTCATGTTTAATACTCCCTCCGTCCCATATTAAGTGTCCACAATTGAATCTTTGAAGTCTTTTTTCATCAACTTTGACTGTAAATATTTGTGTTTGTGTTATATAATACTTAATGAAAATTATACCAATGAAAAATACATTTAAAACTCTATCAATTCATATATTTTGCATCAAGTATCATATAACATAAAAAGAAATAATTAAGGTCAAAGATGAAAAAAAAAGACTTGAAAAAGTAAAACTGGACACTTAATGTGGGACGGAGGTAGTAGTTTTTTTTTCTTATATGGGCTTATGTGTTGGGTCTCGTGTGTTGAGCCACATGTTTAAAGAGTTCTTTTTTAAGCTATATGTGTGGGGCATATTTTTTTCTTATTGTATTTTGTGCGGGTTTATTTTTTTTGGTCTCATGTTTAATAGTTTGTTGTTTTTTTTATATGGGTTTATGTGTTGGGTCTCATTTTTAAAATTATTAGAAATCGAAAATGCTTATGCGGGTATTTTTTTATATGAGTAAATCGGTACGTTTGTGACAATTTTTTTCCATATTTTTGTGTGGACACATATTATTATATATATTTTTTTAAAAGGGTCGGCCCAAAGTTACGACCCAAAAAACTGGGCCAAAATAGGAGCCCAAAAGTCCGAGCACTACAGTGCTTTAGAGGAATAGTGGCGTTTCACTCTTATGTGGCACTATTCATTTGAGATCTCAAATGAGTATATTAGTAATAACTTATAATCCACCACCTTGCTGAAATGTTTCTCACAAGGATGATTTTTGTAATTTCGATATCACGCGGATAAAACGTGCAAATTGACTAAACCACAAAAACGATTTTTGCAATTCTCTCTATACGCCCAATAATATCATTCAATATTTCAGATGAACCCTGTTTGTTATTATACTCAGTTTTAACTATACAACGTATGATCGAGTCTAATAGCTGCTATTAAGGACATCCTCAATGCATTGAATCATTTTGAGTTTAATACAACGCCACATTATTGCCATGTCAATAAGTCATTTCTTTGAAAAAAATTCTACAATGCATTGTATTATATAGGGTATATATCAACTAGCACATCCTCAAATCACTATACCATGCTATAGTGCTACCACTATGATTAAAACAATAAAAGTACTTGTACATGGCTCACCATAGCGTTTAAATTGAGTTTATTCAGTAAAGAATTGGTAATATGCGTACAAATGAGAGGGAAATTTTTACACCAATAAAGTAATGCCAGATGTAGCTCTTTTTGTATTAAACGATCCTACATGGAGCGTTGTAGATGGCCTAACTACAACGTACGATCGAGTCTAATAGCTAACTAGGGCTTTACCTAGTCATTGGTGGACTTATTATATATTGTCATGTGTTTGCTTCAAATAAAAAATGGCATACTCTCTCCATTCTTAAATAAGTGCACTGTTGACTTTTGAAGTCTTTATTTTACAATTTTGACCTTAATTTTTTTTTTGTTATATATTACTTGATGAAAAATATATGAATTGATTGGTTTTAAATGTATTTTCATTGATATAGTTTTCATTAAGTATTATATAACACAAACAAAATAATTTAAGATCAAAGTTGAGGGAAAAAGACTCTAAAAGTTAATAGTGGACATTTATTTAGAAACGGAGGGAGTATAACATTATAACCCTAACACATGCCAAACGATAAGTGTTTTGCAAAGTCAACTTATATACGTTTAACATAAAAAAAAGTGTATAAACTGCACCAGCTAGCTTAACTATTTCCATTATAATATTATATACGGAAAATTTCAATTATAGCCTAAAATCTTTTAAAAAAAGCTCACTGTGTCCCTTTCGAAATGTTTTTCCATTTATAGACCATGGCAACTTGACATCTGGGCAACTTAGAGCAGAATTTGACCCGTGACATTTTTTAATATTAAAGTACACATTTTTTTTGGGCAACCGATTGTACTATATAAACAACTGTTGTACTGTTGGGCAACCTAATGGACACGTGTCAAATTCTTTTCAGAGTTGCCCAGATGCCAAGTTGCCTTGTTCTATTTTTGGAAAAACATTTTGAAAGAGCTACAGTGAGCTTTTTTTTGTGTTTTGGGCTAAATTTGGAATTTTCCCTATTATATATATGGTAATCCTTTTGGTTATTACTAATAATTTAGAATTTTATCACGATATGTTTTGTTGTCGGTTTTGTCATAGCTTTTTTTAAGTGAAAGGTGGTGAATATATATTAGGAACCAAATATTGGCCACAACACAAAAGGTTGACATCAAAATGAAAACTCTAAAAATGAATGAAAACATGCATCATCGATCATTGCATTTTTGCACCATAAATTTGACACATATATTTTTATGTATTCTTTTTCTTAATCAGATTTCTCCATCAAATTTTTTCAATTTTGACCAAATTGATTTAATTTTGACTTTTTATTGACCAATCAAATCGCACGATTTTGCCTACGTGGCAAAATCAAGCAATCTGATTGGTCTAATTTATTTTCTCATAAGATTTAATCTAATAGAAAACTCCGAAATGATGTAATTCTTTTATTATATAAAAGATATGTTTATTCAAATTATTTTTCAAAAGTTTTCCCTGAAAAAGTCCAATAATTGAAAATGCGCAAAGATAAGCAGATCTAGTAGCACAACAAAACGCACTGATAGAGGGCAAAGACAACAAAGTAGCATAGCAAGTAGCGGCACATGTTTCTGATAATGAAAAGCTCAATTGGAGTGGTTTAAGAAATTGGAATTGATGCTAGGAAGAGGTCTGCCACCGTCACCGGGTCATCAGGTAAGTGTTGGTCAGTAATAATCGGGTGTCAGTAACAACCCGACCCGAAGCCGAGCCCGATAAGGCTTATCAGGTTGTGTTTCAAAAATTTTGCCGGGTTGTTTTGGCCTGAACCCGATAACCTGATAGTGTTATCTGGTCGGGTTAGGGTTAAATAATTATCGGGTCAACCCAATAAGACCCGAAAATCAAATTTTAATAGCCCAACACCATTATACCAGTAAAAAAAACATATCATATTTGCTAACATACTGTATCATTTTTGCTATCATATCGTTTTCGGTACTTACATGACTAACATACTGTATCATTTTTGCTATCATAACATACTAGTAGACCATTTTTTTGTATTGTTGGTAGTAGACAATGTCTGCTCCCTAAATCACTTTATAAAATGTATAATGATACCATATTCATAAGTTTTGCTACATGTTATTAGATGGCTAAGTTATGTTAGTTTGACCGTTGACCGTTGACTGTTGACCGTTGACGGTTGACTTATTCAGCCCAAACCTAATAAGTCAACCGTCAACGGTCAACAGTCAACGGTCAAACTAACATAACTTAGCCATCTAGTACATGTATAATCAGTGGGATATTCCTTGAAATGAACTGATTCAAGAAATGGCACATATTGGCTTACAATCAATTTATAATGACCACATATGACGTAATGTTTATTCCATAATGTTTGATCACATTTCATGTTTGGTGTCATCTTTGTGAGTCATATGTTTGATCCGTAATGTTTAACTTTGTAATGCAACATGTACGTAGTATAACTAGGGGTGTTGATCGGTTCGGTTATCGGGTTATTCGGTTAGTTCGGTTTTTTTTTTTGGGTCAACCCGAAAACCGAACCGAACTAGAATTCAACCGAAACGAACCGAAAACCGAATTCGAATTCGGTTCGGTCCTCGGGTTGACCCGAATAACCCGAATAACCCGAATTTCACTATTTTTTTAAAAAAAAATTAATAATTACATAGATTTTTTAGTAAACAAAAATTATTATTAACATAAAAAGTGTTTTTTTTATATTATGATAACATTTTAATACTATTTATATATATAAATATATAAAAAATATATATATAATTATATGAATTCGGTTTTCGGTTCGGTTTTCGGTTTGGAGTGTCAAACCCATATCCAACCCGAGAACCGAATTAGTAGTTCGGTTCGGTTCGGTTTTGGCGAATTCGGTTCGGTTATTTTCGGTTCGGTTCGGTTTCGGTTTTCGGTTTTTTCGGTTTTTATGCTCTACTCAATAACCCGAATCACCCGACCCGGCATAACCCAACCCGATTACCACGCTAACCCGATAACCCGTCTCCTTAACGGGTCGGGTTGCGGGTGAGTTTTTAAAAATCAAAACCCGACTCAACCCAACCCGATAAAATCCGATAACCCGACCCGATATCTTTAATTAGTTATTCTTAATGTATTCCTGCCTTTTTTGCATGTTCATCAACCTATTAAATGACTAAATGTATTTTGCAGGTTGGAACTCCGTCAAATGAAAACTAATAAAATTGCTTAGTTATCTTTGTAATATAAGTATCAATTCTATAACTTAGCTTTGTATTATAAATCTATACAAGGAGTTGATTATATGGTATTCTAGTTCAAAAATCTATCATATACCCGTTACACATCAACCATGTTCGTTCAAAATGTTTATATGATTTATAATCATTTTTTGTTTCCAATGAATGTAACAAAAAGTTTTAACCCATTTAATCTGTTTCAAATGAAGTTAAAATCATTAGGATAATATTGAACCCATTTGACCCAGTTTGGTAATGAGTTTGAAACTTTTGACCCGTTAATTTTTTTGACATGTTTAAAGATTGTGTACACTTTCTAATTTTCTATTGGTATTTTGTTTATAGAACTTTTATCTTATTTCATACATATTTCTAATGCTTGAATATGATTTTATGTAGGGTTTATGATGACAACGTTATCCGATGGGGCTTACTGGTCTTTTGTTAGTAATAAAGATTGTTAGTGATTTTCATTGTTTTTTAATTATGATAGGCCATGGTTTACAAAGATGTTGAACGTATTCTTTTTGACATTATCATGTTCACATAACTATCTTGACTTGATTTTATGAATGATTAGTAAAAGTTGCGTTCGCTTTATTTTTGGCATCAAATGAATATTATTTACACATATTTGTGATGATTGGTTAAAATGATAATGTACTGAACCAATTTGTATCGAAAAATAGAGCCAAATAAGAATCATATCAAATAAGAAAAAATAAATCATATTTTTAAGAAAAAAAAACATACAGCTCGCGCGAATTGCTTGGAAACGGGGGAGAGGTTCGGTAGATCCTTTTGATCTACTCCACATATAATCTTTGCAGTTAAATCATCAGGGAATGAATCAAATGAAGACATTTGAAGATGATAGGAATAAGATCGAGAATGATTGTAGGAAAGTGTTTTCATCTTTAAGTAGTGTAACATCGGAACATTAAATGATGAAAACGCCACCTCCTTTAACATTAATTCATGAAGATCTTCAGAGATAAGAGATAAGATCAAACTCCGTCTAATTGGGAGCCTCTTTTTTTTTCTTTTTTTCTTTTTTTAACTTAGCTCATGGGAGCCCTCATAAGGTCTTTTGTATATAAATATAAAGTTAACTACATTTTTGTCCTTGTGGTTTACCGAGTATAATGGTTTTGGTCCAATAGTTTAAAATGTAACGGATCCTTAGTTTTGATCGATCTGTGACACTTTTGGTCCACTTATCTTTGATTGTGAGTTAAGATCAATGTAGACCCAACATTTGTCATTGACCTAATGAACCAATTCTGACCACTTATTTTTTCATCAAAAATAAAAAAAAACTCATTTTCCACCTTTTTTTTAAAAATAAATATCTTACAAACGGTAAATCGTCACACGACAAAAAATACACCATCGCGACGAGTATTTTTTTATCTTCCAGTAGACGGGTGACACGAGATACTTTCGAGGAACTTTTTTTCGATTTTTTTTTCAGTCACGAATTGCGAAAATCATATATGATTCGTATAACGGATCATATATGATTTGTGATTCCGACAAACTTTCTTCAATTTTGTTTTAGTCACGAATTACGAAAACGAAATCATATTGATTCGTATGACGAATTCATTTATGATTTCATAAATTCAGATTTGATTTCATATAAATATAAACTCGTATATGACTTCATAAAAATCATATTAAAAAAAAGTTCTTTGTCGAAAATTATATAGTGTCGCCCCTCTATAGAAAGATATTTAAACTCGTCGCGATGGTATGTTTTGTTTGCGTAACGGATTAACGGTGTGTGAGATATTTTATTTTAAAAAAATAGGTGGAAAGTGGGTTTTTTTATTTTTGATGAAAAAATGAGTGGGGCTATGATTGGTTCATTGAGTCTATGACAAATGTTGGGTCTATATTGAACTTTTGGCCTTTGATTGTTAGTTTGACTAGTTAAAAAAACGTAAAATGAATAAAATACCCTCGGATGATAATGTAGAATGACTAAAATACTCTTTCTTTCATTATTACAAGGCATGCAGGCCCTGTGCCGATTGCACACGCGTTGTATCTAATTGTTGATTGCGTATGGTTGTGTGAAATGCAGCTGCTTATGGAAGCATGTTTCAGTCTTTTTAGAAGTGCAGTAACTTATGTTCAAAGTTCTTTTATCATTTATCACGCGCATTGCATAATTTTAGACCCGTATTGCGTAATGTCTGTGTAGATTGTTGGAATGTAAGTAAAAAGGTGCATCTAATTGAGACGTGTCGCGTAATATTTAGCTAAATGGTTATAAAATTAGTTGAGTTTTTGATATTTTGTTTGGGCTTTTGCCATGTAAAAAGATTATCAAAACTACAAAAGTCTCTATCTTTTGTGCCTAATAAATATCTTAATAACCAAAATCATTTTACATAAAAGTTTACTATTTACTTTATAATAAAAAAAATAGTAATTGTATAAATTCTTCAACTATTCTTACGCGTGCGATACACGTAGCTTGATATTTTTCATAAAAAGGTTAATCGTCAACAACGTATATCTACTTAAAATATATTACACACGATATCTAATTAAAAACATATGTAAATTGACCATGGTGACCATAGATGTTAAGTATCACATATTCTTCACCCTCAGTTTAAAAAAGTTATAAAAAAAATTAATCTAACATCACGTTTATAAATGCTATTAAACATTATGAATCAATGTCCAACCATGTAGCTTTCTTTTAGGGAAGAAGTTTATGGGGGCAAGAAATTTAATTCATATATAAATAATACATAATAAGCAAAATTTATAGCACATACCGAATCATCCCACTTTAATGGACAACATAAGAATTTCAAATTTAAATTACACGTAAATATGAGCAGAAATTGTCATAATTGAAATCTTGAGGGGATACTATTAGAAAAAGATATATGTATCTTGTGGAAATGACAACCACCGTCCTTGGAGGATATTTTGCATGGTTCACATGAAACTTATTTCGGAGGTCACCGTGAGTTTCAGACATGCCAAAACAAAAACCTTCACGTGAAGTTAAATACTATCTTGGTTTTTTTGTTTGTAACCTTTTCTTCCCATGCCTCTATATGCCTATTAATCTTTTTCAATTAATTTAATTAAATACAAAATTGTACGTATTAACATAAAAGATAAAGTTACATTTAAAAGGGTGAAAACTAATAAAAGGAATTTATAGCCTTTCTAAAAAAATAAAAGGAATTTATTGACCAACATTAATGAGACGTTTACAACCTTTGAAATAGTCAAACACGTAACTATGTAACCCTGAAATCTTTGGCATTCATTGGCTTATTTATTCTTCTGTTACGACTCATTCGAAAATAACACATTCACAACCTAAACAACTTAAACATGCAACCTTAAGATATAGTATGACTGTTGGTATAGAAATCCTAGATCTGAATGCATAAAAATATAAAAGATTGTAGATTCTCCTTGGTGTTTCGCTTGGGTTGAATTCAGTTGATCGGTCCATGTTCAAGTGAAAGGTTCAGGTTCGGTAACTGGCGGTTTACGGTTTGAGAGTGGGCAGAGTTTTGGTTCATCTGTTCTTATACGTATGGGATACTAAGGTTAAATTCGTGGGCTGGGTAGTGTTTTCCTTCGTATTTGTTTGGTTTTGGTTCGATCTATTATGTCATAGTGTTCGTATCCATGTTCGAGTTCGTCACCGCATTCATGTTTGATTAGTCATTGTTCCTTTGGAGGTATAAGCTTCACTTCACATACATGTTTATTTATTGATCGTAATACGTAATTAATCTTGCTCCATTTCTTGAAATATGATCACAGGTAGTAGTGATGAACCGGAATTTACGAATCCTTTTGTTAAGTAACTGATGCAGGCCCAAGTATTGAAGAACGGGCCATTTTTTTTCTAGAGTCCCAAGATCGTGTGAAGAAAGGCTCTTTATTCAAAAAGGCATAACTTGGGCTCAGATAATCCGTTTCAGGCCCACGACCAGCCGTTTCGAATCTTGGAACGAGGAGAACGCCGTGGTAACCAAACTTAGTGGGGTTACGGGAGTTTCGAGCCTTGAATCATTATATTTTAGGAGTTATTTACATTTTCGTGTTTTTTCGAGAATTTTAGACTTTTGTTTTTAGCATAACTTTCGGCCCGTTTGTCTTTTAAGGCCCGTTTCAGTTTTGCTTTCCTATTTAATAACTGTATTGTAACCCTAGCTATTCAGTTCAAGAAATATAAAAAGTCCAATTTTGGCCGTTTGCTAAATTTATCCTAATAATCGGTATTCGTGTGAATCAACGATTGTTGGAAGAATCAATCCTGGTATTCGTGTGAATCAACAGGGTCGATTTGTGTTATCTCATTTTGTTACACTACATCAGTTGGTATCAGAGCTGAAGTTCCTGTTAAGATGCCTCCAAGGAGAAATAGGCCTCTTACTAAAGCTTATGAACAAGAATTTGAGCAGCGTGTTATGGAAAGAATGGAGGAGCGATTAGATCGGTTTGTTGATCAATTAGCTTATCGAATGAATGACATGATGAATCCAAGAAGACGTAGGGATCGTAACAGTCGAGGAAGTGAAGGTGAAGAGTCAGAAAACCTGTTCTTTGATGGTGACGGTACATCTTCTGATGAGCAACCGGATCGACCAAGACGAAATCAAAGGGAGAATAATAGGCGTTGGGAATCTGGAATGAGGGTCAATATTCCTGAGTTTGATGGGAATACTTTGAACCCCGAGGGATTTATTGATTGGCTTGTCGCGGTTAAAGAGGTGTTTGAATTCAAAGATGTTCCAGAAAACAAAAGGGTTTCATTGATCGCTACCAAGCTACGTGGTAGGGCATCCGCATGGTGGCAGCAATTAAAACTGACTAGAAAGACGGTTGGAAAGCGTTAGAGGAAGATGAAGAAGTTATTGAGGGAAAACTTTATTCCTCATAACTACCAGACACGGTTTGATGTACTCGAGTAACAAAATCTGAAACAAGGGACCAAGTGTATTGAAGATTACACAACCGAATTTTATCAACTAATTATAAGGAATGATATTCAAGAGACTGATGATCAACTTGTCTCTTGTTACATTGGTGGTCTAAGAGTCCAGATTATGGATTCTGTTAATATGTTTGATCCGGTGACACTTTCTGATGCATATCAACGTACGTTAGCTTTTGAAAAACAAAACAAACGGGTGGGAAGTTCGTCTTCTCCTGCCATAACAGGTGGTAGTTCTGGTTCGGGTAATGTGACTTCTTGGTTTGTTCCCAATTAAACAAAAATGGGTGGTGGTAATACTGGACCAGTTTATAAAGGGGTTGGAAGTAGTGGTTTGAAATGCTTTAACTGTGGTGAACCTGGTCATCGACAATCAGAGTGTAAGAAGGTTGGGAAAAGACACTTATTTGACGATTATGAAGAACCTCTAGTTTATTATAGAATTAGAGATGTTTTTGTGCTAATAGGGAAGGAAGTAACTAAGGAGAGCGAAATTCCCGAGGCTATGATTCTTTTACTTAAGGAATTTTCTGATGTTTTCCCTTATGAGTTTCCTGATGGATTACCACCCTTGTGTGACATCCAACACCATATTGATTTGGAGCCTGGTTCACAGTTGCCTAACAGGCAAAATTATAGAATAAGCCAAGGAGAGCATGAGGAGTTGCATAGGCAGGTTGAAGAATTAGTTTCTAAGGGTCACGTTCGTAAAAGCATGAGCCCATGTGCTGTTCCTGCCCTATTGACTCCAAAGAAGGATGGATCATGGCGTATGTGTGTTGACAATCGAGCCATCAATAAGATTACTGTGAGGTACAGGTTTCCTATCCCTCGCCTTGATGATTTGCTTGACCAAATTAGTGGTGCTACTATCTTTACAAAATTGGACTTGAAGAGTGGGTACTACCAGATTCGCCTTAGACCTGATAATGAGTGGAAAACAGCCTTGAAGACGCGTGAAGGATTGTATGAGTGGTTAGTGATGCCTTTTGGTTTATCAAACGCACCTAGCACATTTATGCATGTGATGAATCAATTGCTTAGACCTTTTATTTGGAAGTTTGTGGTTGTTTATTTTGATGATATTCTCATTTATAGTGCTTCTTTCAGTGAGCATGTCACCCATGTGAGGCAGGTCTTGACCTTACTTCGCAAGGATAGTTTTTATGCAGCCACGAAGAAATGTGTGTTCATGACACCTAAGGTTTTGTTTTTAGGTATTTGTTGTATCTGCGGTGCAGGGGAAACTAGTGAGTGAGCGAAGTCTAAGGTAAGCGCTGTTCAAGCCAACCCCAACTACCATTACTGAAGTTTGAAGTTTTCATGGCCTTGCTTCTTTTTATAGGCGGTTCATCCCGAATTTTAGTTCCGTTATGGCCCCTTTGACAGATTGCATAAAGGGAAAGTCATTTGTGTGGACGGAGGAGGCAGAGTCAGCTTTTCAGGTTATCAAAGAAAAGCTTATAAAGCACCAATCTTGGTATTGCCTGACTTTTCTAAAGTTTTTAAACTTCATACAGATGCCTCAAAGGTTGTAATTGGGGCTGTTCTTAGTCAAGGTGTTCGGCCTGTTGCTTATTTTAGTGAGAAATTGATGAAGCCAAAGTCTAGGTACACCACTTATGACTTTGAGTTTTATGCGGTGGTCCAAGCTGTAAAGAATTAGCGCCACAACCTATTTCATAAGGAGAGTTTGTTTTGTTCCGTGACCATGGAATTCTTTAAGCATATTCCACAACTGCAAGGTACAGTGTGTCAACATAAGCATGGGCGTTGGTTGGCATTTCTTGAGAAGTTTACTTTTGTGGTCAAACACAAGTGTTTCTAATCGGGCTGCTGATGCCTTAAGTAGGAGGAGTAATCTGCTTGTTTCTATGCAAGTTGATGTGACAGGGCTGGATGTTATTCTTGAGAAGTTAACTTTGGACCCATAGTTTTCTAATGTTTTGCAGGGTGTGCAATCAGGGCAAAAACCAGATTTTAATATTCATGATGGTTTTCTTTTCAAAGGGAATCAACTATGTATTTCTAATACCAGTCTTCGCTTGAAAATTAATAAGGAGTTACATGGTGAAGGGCATGTTGGTCGCGATCGCACTTTACAGTTGGTGCAGGCTTCTTATTTCTGGCCCACTATGATTGGAAAAGTGGATTCGTTTATGTGGCCAAAGTGTCGTATATGCAATATCAAAGGGACACTACTAATATGCAGGTCTCTATATGCTTTGCCTTATCCTGTACACCTAGGGTTATATCAGCATGGATTTTGTGTTGGTGTTACCTCGTACTCAAAGGGTAATGATTCAATCCTTTGTTGTTGTTGATCGTTTTTCTAAGATGGTGCACTTTATTCTGCAAGATGACGACATAATGCAGTTTAATGGTGGCCCGAACTTTTCTTTAGGGATGTGTATCGTTTACATGGTTTACCTTCCTCTATTGTTTCTGATCGAGACACTCGGTTTTTGAGTCACTTTTGGCGTAGTTTGTGGAAGATGGTGAACACGCAACTTAATTTTAGTAGTGCATTACACCCCCAAACGATAGGCAAAACTTAACCGATACTCGTGGTAACTCTTTTAAGGAGTTGTGGTGGGTGATCAGTGAAGGCATGGGATCAGAAGTTACATCAAGCTGAAATTGCTCATAATCATGATGTCAACCGAAGCACCGGGTTAGTCATTCAGGTGGTTTATTCATACTCACACCCGTAACCTCTTGATTTAATGTATCTTCCTGTTTCTTGTTTTCTTTCTGTTCTGTTCCAAGAAAGTACAGGAATTTGTAGAAGGTTGCGTGAAAGTTCATAAAATCTGTCGTACAACTGGTTTGCCGCTAAACTCTAAGAACAAAGCAAAACACATCTTATGATGTGTAAATGCAATAAAACTCTGGAAACACATAAATTTCGAGCATGAGAAATCCAAATAAAACTCATAAATGAATTTAAAAAACTGTTTGGAATTCCATGATATAACTAGCAATAGAAAAAACGATATGCTTCTAAAATCTTATGTGAACTTATTATATTGAACTATAATATAGTAAGGCAATAATAATAATTGCCTTTGATCAAAGTTTTAGAAACTTGCAAAACTACGCCAAATAGGTGCATCCGTAACGAACAAGGATACAATATATAATAATACAAAGCATATACAATAAATGTTAGTTTATAGATAAATAATAATATAAGTAGATATGTAAATAATGAAGAAGTAATGAAGAACGTACAGTATGTATCCAATAGCAGAACACCATTAAGCAATGACAACGAGATCTGCATCGACACGAAGCTTGAAGGATAGAGAGCGAAGCATGACTCGAATGGCAACGTAAAACTCATAGTCCCTTGGCGTGCCCATGTACATCATGGATTCGAGTGTAAGCATTCTTTGATCTCTCCTTTCTATACGACCAGTACTCCATCTAGTCGACGGAAGCCGCTACAGCAAACATTCGACTAACTCCCCATATCATATAACAAAACCCTCGACGATGCCATATTCCCTTAAGAGATCGATATGATATGATATGATATGATATCGAGAATGAGAGGAAGGAAGATAGATAGAGGCTGTACGTACGTGTGAAGATGTTGTTATCTAGCTAGCTGAGAGGATATGAATCGTTTGGAGCTTAAATAAGAAAGTTATTAATGCTTAGTGTTTAATGATGTATGAAATGATATTATCTATACAACAATTAGTATTAAATATTAACTACTGTAATAATATTAAATGGATTCAATTTACTTTAGTATGTATTTTCTATCTATTTAATTTTAGTTCATATTTTTATAAAATCGTGTCTATTTCATAAACATTGCAATATTGGACTCGTTTTGTTCGCAATTCGAAAATCTTTCCGCGGGTATTTTTTGATATAGATTTTGTTATATATTTGATAAATAAAGTTTATTATATAAAAAGTCGTAAATAGTTAAAAGTTGAGTGTTCGATTTGTAATTTTTTTTCATTTTAGGCCTGTGGATTTTTTAATTTTTTATTTACTTGGGCCAGTTTTTCGCAATTCGAAAATCTTTTCGCCGGTATTTTTTGATCCGAATGAATCGGTAGATATGTGTTATATAGTTGATAAAAAAGTTTATTATATAAAAAGTCGTAAATAGTTAAAAGTTGAAGGTCTGTTTTGTAAAAAAAAAAATTTCCATTTTGAGCCGGTGGGGATTTTTTTTGTAATTTTTTTTTCCATTTTAGGCCGGTGGATTTTTTTTTTTACTTTTGGCCAGATTTTCGCAATTCGAAAATCTTTTCGCTGGTACGTGTACTTCAAAAATTTATCGATTTGGTACGTGTACTTCAAAAATTATCAATTTGGTACGTGTACTTCAAAAATTATCGATTTTTTTTTACTTTTTACCAACGAACTTTTCAAAATTTATCGATTTGGTACGTGTACTTACATAAAGTGTTCTCATTTGCACATTTTGATGATGTGTCACGTTATTGATGTGCCACGTGTCAGCCTATCACGTATGACACGCAGCAAAATGGTCAAAATGATAACACTTTATATGAAAGAACAACTACCAAATCGATAATTTTTTAAGTACACGTACCAAATCGATAAATTTTGAAAAGTTCGTTGGTATTCTACGGCTTTATCCCTATATTGTTTTCGGTTTCGGTTTTGTCGGTTCGGTATCGGTTCGGTTCGGGTTAAAACCAAGAAAAATACACCTAAATTATCTATTCGGAACGGTTTTTGTCGTTCAATTCGGTTTCGGTTTATTATCGTAAACTCGATCGTTTTCGGTTCATGTTTTTCCTTTAACTCGATTTTCGGTTTGGTTCGGGTTTTGAACAATGGTCCCCCCTTCCCTCCCTCTAGCTACATATGCCAAAACGATAAGTGGTTTTGCGGAGTCACTTATAGTTTTCAACATAAATAAAATGAATAAACTGCACGCAGGTAGCATTATCATTTCCATTAAACAATATTATATAAATAAGGCAATAATAAATAATTTGCCTTTGATAGAAAGTTTAGAAACTTGCAAAACTACGCCAAATAGGTGTATCCGTAGCGAACAAGGATACAATATATAATAATACAAATGCATATGCATGTAATGTTAGTTTATAGATAAATAATAATAATAAGTAATATGAAATAATGAAGAAGTAATGAAGACGTACAGAGTATGTATCCAATGAGCAGGAACATCCATGGAAGCAATGACAACGAGATCTGCATCGACACGAAGCTTGAAGGATAGAGAGCGAAGCATGACTCGAATGGCACGGAAAACTCATAGTCTCCTTGGCGTGCCCATGTACATCATGGTCGCGTATGCATTCCTTGATCTTCTTCTTCTATGACGACCAGTAGCTCCAGCTGAGGTCGACGCCGCTAGCAGCAAACATACGACTAACGTCATCATTAACAAAACCCTCGACGATGCCATATTCCCTTAAGAGATCGATATGATATGATATGATATGATATCGAGAATGAGAGGAAGGAAGATAGATAGAGGCTGTACGTACGTGTGAAGATGTTGTTATCTAGCTAGCTGAGAGGATATGAATCGTTTGGAGCTTAAATAAGAAAGTTATTAATGCTTAGTGTTTAATGATGTATGAAATGATATTATCTCGTACAACAATTAGTATTAAATATTAACTACTGTAATAAATAAATGGATTCATATTTACTTTAGTATGTATTTTCTATCTATTTAATTTTAGTTCATATTTTTATAAAATCGTGTCTATTTCATAAACATTGCAATATTGGACTCGTTTTGTTCGCAATTCGAAAATCTTTCCGCGGGTATTTTTTGAAATAGATTTTGTTATATATTTGATAAATAAAGTTTATTATATAAAAAGTCGTAAATAGTTAAAAGTTGAGTGTTCGATTTGTAATTTTTTTTCATTTTAGGCCGGTGGATTTTTTAATTTTTTATTATTTTACTTTGCGGCCTAGTTTTTCGCAATTCGAAAATCTTTTCGCCGGTATTTTTTGATCCGAATGAATCGGTAGATATGTGTTATATAGTTGATAAAAAAGTTTATTATATAAAAAGTCGTAAATAGTTAAAAGTTGAAGGTCCGTTTTGTAATTTTTTTTTTCCATTTTGTGCCGGTGGGGATTTTTTTTGTAATTTTTTTTTTCCATTTTAGGCCGGTGGATTTTTTTTTTACTTTTGGCCAGATTTTCGCAATTCGAAAATCTTTTCGCGGTGTACATGTACTACAAAATTAACATTTGGTACGTGTCCTTCAAAAATTATCGATTTTTTTTTTTACTTTGTTACGTCAATTGTGTAACAGAAAGGTGGACAAAAAATTACACAAGGTGTTGTTCGTTTAGGAATTTGATAAATCGAAACTTTCAAAATTTATCGATTTGGTACGTGTACTTCAAAAATTATCGATTTGGTACGTGTACTTACATAAAGTGTTCTCATTTGCACATTTCGATGATGTGTCACATTATTGATGTGGCACGTGTCAGCCTATCATGTATGACACGTCATCAAAATGTGCAAATGAGAACACTTTATGAAAGTACACGTACCAAATCGATACTTTTTTAAGTACACGTACCAAATCGATAAATTTTGAAAAGTTCGTTGGTATTCTACGGCTTTATCCCTATATTGTTTTCGGTTTCGGTTTTGTCGGTTCGGTATCGGTTCGGTTCGGGTTAAAACAAAAAAAAATACACCTAAATTATCTATTCGGTTCGGTTTTTGTCGGTTCAATTCGGTTTCGGTTTTTGTCGGTAAACTTCGATTCGGTTTCGGTTCATGTTTTTCCTTTTACTCGATGTTCGGTTCGGTTTTTGAACCAATGGTCACCCCTCCCTCTAGTCTTACATATGCCAAACGATAAGTGTTTTGCGAAGTGCACTTATAGGTTCAACATAAATAAAATGTATAAACTGCACCACGTAGCTTACCTATTTCCATTATAATATTATATATAAATTTAGAATTTTATCACGATATGTTTTGTTGTCGGTTTTAGGGTGTTGATCGATTCGGTTATCGGTTTATTCGGTTCGGTTAGTAGTTAAATTTTTTTTTTGGGTCAACCCGAAAACTAAATTTAAATTTGGTTTGGTTTTTTTGTTGACCCGAATAACTCGAATTACACTATTTATTTAAAAAAATACATAGATATTTAGCAAAAAAGATTATTCGGTTCGGTTATTAGTTCGGTTCGGTTATTTTCGGTTATCGGTTTATTCGGTTCGGTTATTAGTTCGGTTCGGTTATTTTCGGCTCGGTTTGGTTTCGGTTTTTGATTTATTCGGATTTTTCGATTTTTGTCTTCCTCTCACACATCCCTAGTCGTTTTGTTTAGCTTTTTCCATTTAGTAAGCCATTTTTCTGGAACACTAGCCCATTCCATGTTTTGATTACTAGCCCTCTATATACTTAGAAACCCATTTTCTATGAATCACCCTGAACTTTTCTAAAGTAGAAAAATCATACTAACAAGCAAAGGTATCCGCGCGTTGCTGCGGGCGTTACTTTTTCGCGCGTTGTTGAGGGGCTTTAATTTTATTTTTTTTGCTGGTTTATTTTTCCGGTCTCATGTTTAATAGTTTTTTTTTCTTATATGGGCTTATGTGTTGGGCCTCGTGTGTTGAGTCACATGTTTAAAGAGTTCTTTTTAAGCTTATGGCGGGGCAATTTTTTTATCTTATTGTATTTTGTGTCTGGTTTTATTTTTTTTTTTGGTCTCAGTTTTAATAAGTGAGGTGTATTTTTTTCAATATCATGTTTAATAGTTTGTATTCCTTATATGAGTTTATATGCCCCTGCACAGTTATTCAAGAGAGTTAAAATTTATTTTATTTTTATTATTTTTTATTATATATTACTTGATGAAAAATATATGAATTGATTTGGTTTTAAATGTATATCTATGATATATAATTACATACACATACACACTTATATAACACAAACAAAATAATTTAAGATCAAAGTTGAGGGAAAAAGACTCTAAAAGTCAATAGTGGACATTTATTTAAAAACGGAGGGAGTATAACATTATAACCCTAACACATGCCAAACGATAAGTGTTTTGCAAAGTCAACTTATATACGTTTAACATAAAAAAAAAGTGTATAAACTGCACCAGCTAGCTTAACTATTTATATTATAATATTATATAGGGAAAATTTCAATTATAGCCTAAAATCTTTCAAAAAAGCTCACTGTGTCCCTTTTGAAATGTTTTTCCATTTCTAGACCATGGTAACTTGGCATCTAGGCAACTTTGAGCAGAATTTGACCCGTGGCATTTTTTAATATTAAAGTACACATTTTTTGGGCAACCGATTGTACTATATAAACAACTGTTGTACTGTTGGGCAACCTAATGGACACGTGTCAAATTCTTTTCAAAGTTGCCTTGTTTTATTTTTAGAAAAACATTTGAAAGAGCTACAGTGAGCTTTTTTTTTGTTTTGGGCTAAATTTGGAATTTTCCCTATTATATATATGGTAATGGGAATTGTTATTGTTCTTTTTGGTTATTAGTAATAAATTTAGAATTTTATCACGATATGTTTTGTTGTCGGTTTTGTCATAGCTTTTTTTAAGTGAAAGGTGGTGAATATATATTAGGAACCAAATATTGGCCACAACACAAAAGGTTGACATCAAAATGAAAACTCTAAAAATGAATGAAAACATGCATCAAAGATCATTGCATTGTTGCACCATTCTATCTTTTTTAATACATTTGATCCAATGGTATGGAGGTTTTACCCTCCTAGGCATGGTCTCATGTTCGAGTCTTGTCTAGAGCGATAGGGGTTTCCTCCCGCGTGTGTAAAGGGAAGGGTGCCATTGCCTTCTGGGCTGGACTCAACCTGGTTGTGTGGGCTCACTACGGCTTCTAGGGTAGGGGCCATGTAGCCACAAATTGCCGTTACAAAAAAAGAGATATTCACGTATGTATATCATATAAGTAGCGTTGAAGTTTGCTAACCAACTGGGAGTTGGTCATCAAAAGTGACTTTTTAGATGTTGTTATCACATGCGAGAGAGGTCTCAAGTTCGAGTTTCTTAATGGGGTTTTCCTTCAAGGTGAAAATATGTGGATCCTACCCCATAGACGCGTTGATACGAAGCTGGCAGTGACTAGGTAAATACTGTGGAATCGAATAACTAATTTAATATTGTACTAACTCGCCGTTTTAAAAAAAATGTTGGAAGTATGCAAGACTCGAACATTCGCCTTAGGGGGTAAACCCCACTCTTTTTTCGCTCATGAAGGAAAACCCCCACGGTAAAGCTTGAACCCAAGACCTCTCGCATGTGGTAACAACCTTCCCAAAGTTACCTTTGGTGGCCATCTAAGCTAGCCCAGATCGTTATTTTACCTTTCGAGATACTTTGTTAATATACTTATGTCATCTTTAAGATGCATCAAATGCAAAATAAAATTATCATTTGGGTTCTCATGATATCTTTTATTTTTACAATGTATGATCGTGGATAATTGTCCTTTTGAGCCGTATAGTTTGGAATGGGTTTCAAATTCAATGCACAAGGTACTATATGTTAGATTACGTGGACATCAATTATGAGGAGAGACCCAATTGAATCGAGTTTAACTTAGAGCGTCTAAGAATTATTATAACGAACCAGTCGATATTTAACCGCGCGTTACTCGACGGGGGGTTAATGTGTGTGTTTCCTATCTAGTGACGTAATTAGTTCCAATCTCAGAGCCATATCATAATTTTTAAGGATATGTAAAGTTTTGTAAAGGGATTATCACACTCGCTCTTCTCATTGCGCAAAACTGGCCACATCATGAGCCTAGGTTAAACAACCTCCTTGACCACCCCATCATGCCATTCATTCTTTCTAGAAAAGAGGATGTCTCAACTTAGTACACGTGAGCTGTGAGTTACCCATATTGTATGTTTCTTCCTCTGGAATTCTGGAAGTGGTTCATACTTGTTAGAGTAGAAAGTCAGCAGACATTTCGCAATAGTAGATTAAGTCATATCTTTCTTTTTCATTACGACGTGTGTGGAGATCAAGCCACCATAAAGTGTTAAGAGCTACCTTACCTATTCCTTTCTTTGAAGTGACCTGACTAGTTCACTGCCTTGTTTTATCCTTATGCCATCACACCCGGTACGGTGACCCTTGCTGACCAAGTGGCCCCTCTGGATGTTTTACCTTCTTGAGGACCCCCAGTTTCAAACAATCACATTGGAAATCATCACACGGAACAAGAAGAGATTTAACGTAAACTACGCGTGACTCCAGCTCACACTCACACACTCACACACCAAAGATTTATATGATGTAATCAAATCTATAGATTTTAAATGCACAGTTAGCTGTACTATATACGCATCTTGTTCTTATGCTGGTGAAGCTCGGCAACCTAATAAATACAGTAAATGTTGTGTATGTTATTGATAAAGTGCTTAATTAACATATCTTTTACTCAAAAAACGGAGGAGCTTAAATGCACCAAAAGTACAGACAAAAAAAAATGCCAAATAATAATGTTTTGTTTTTGCACATTTGTATTGTGCAGGAAGTGGATTATCATCAAAAAGACAGAAAACCAAAGCCCAAATTGACAAAACTGAGCATGGAATGGAAAAGACTGTGCAAATCAAGGCCAAAGTTCAAAAATGCCAAATAGTCAGAGTCAATACTGAAGAACAATCCAGCGTCAACCAGATGGGTGCAATTCAGGCATATAAAAATTTATCAACTTAATACCCAGCTGGAGGAACTGAAGAATACTAGTGGATTACAATCTTAACCACATCTGATGGGCAGGGCAAGCATACAAATAGGTACTATTTTTTGAAGGACTAGTGAGACACTAATGAGGCCATTCATAAAATCAATTCAACAGCCCATTTGTGTAGAACAATTGTCAAAGACTGTGAATAGACTTTGAAGGCCTCCATTCCTAGCCCCAGTTACAGCCAATCTCAGCCACCTTTGTACACACAAAGCAACTCCATAACATAGTTGGGCTGAAAAAAGCCAGAAGAGTAAATCAAAACCTGTTACACTCATTTGAGGCCCGCAAACCCAAACCCAGTGGGCCCAAGACTAAGCCAAGCCCCATCACAAAAGCCCATTATTCCTTTTCTATAAAACTTTAGTGCGACTTAATAATAAAGGTCCATTTTTGAAAGTGTTTTATAAAGGATAAATGGAAAAATAATATGAAAAGGGACTAAAACTGCATAATGGCAGTCTAGTTTTCCTTTTAGTATAAAACCCACAAGGGCTGAAAATTGCTAATATACCTAAAGTCGTCTTTATTCTTTTTAGTTAGAAAACGAGCAAAGGACCTTGTGTACAACTCCAAAGAAACTTAGAAGTTATAACTAAAGTAAAACGGCGCCCCAGAAAAAGAAATGGTGTAGTAAGTAGAGAAAGAAGTGGGACCATGTGTGCACCTTCTCTCATAACATTTTGTTTAAACCTTTGCGAACCACCTCCCTTGCCAACTCCACCACTCCCGCCAAAACTTCTACCACATTTCCCACAGAGTTTTAACGTGCCGTACCACCTCCCAATGTACGCTTTATAGATCACTACTGTCACTCTTCTCGTCTGCTCTTTTTTCTCTTATTTTTTTTTTTTTTTTATAAGGAACCTCCCTCCCCCTTGGGCCCCCCTCCTATAACCCTCTCCCTGGCCACAAAGACCTCAACCCTAGTAACACATGCCGTTAGGCATGCAAGAGTGACTTGCTCAAGAGGCAAACCTCAAGGGCTATAGCGCATTTGTGTTGTGTGAGAGAGTTTACTACTTGAGACCTCCAACTAGAGCAAATCACTTTCCAAATACACCACAAAAAGTAGGCTAAAAGAGTTGTGCTTATAAGAGAGTAAGCCAAGACACATCAGTACTCAGAAACCTTCGTTGTACACAAGAGTGCGTGTTTTTACTTTTGTCTAGTATAGTGATCTAGGACTTGTATAAAAGAGCCAAGACCAAGCCGAAGTCAAACACACCATTTTTTACCCTGTTTCAGTTTTAATGTTTTTAATTTAAGTCTTTTCTTTTGTATTGTTGTACTCAGTTCTACTTTAAAGTTTTTAAGTTGTAATTTGCTTTGTTTTTAATCAAAAAAGTTAAGAGTTTCTTTTTATTGCTACTGTCAAAATTTAAATAAGCTCGTTTGAGCTTATTGATTCTAATAAGCTCAATTTTAGTAAAAGGTTGTTGTTTAAGTTTTCATTTCATCAGTTTAACTCATTTACAATTTAAAATGATCACTTGAGGCATTTGTGTTCATTTTTGAAAGCTACAAGGAGTAATAAGCTTTTTAAAGCTTATTGAGCTTGAATGCTTAATTCTGTCTAAAAAAACTGTTTACATGTTCTAGAAATACAATTGCTTCTAAGTTTTTGTAGCTATGATTCAACAAGTTTTCATTTCCCTTTTTAACTTCTGTCATAAATAGAAGAGATACAAGCCTCACTGAGAAACTTGCTTATTTCTCCTTATAAGCCATAAGTTTTATAGCTTATACAGCTTAAGTAGGTTAAATTTAGAATGTGTGGATAAAAAGTTTTAGCTGTTTTAGTCTTTAAAAAGTTTTTAATCTCACTTTGTTTTGACAGAAAAATATAAGGCAGTGTTTGGTTTAGTCTACTTTTGACTCTTAGAGTCAACACATTTCTGTCAAACTCTTTTGTTTAGTTGAGAGTGGTTACATAACTAAGTTTAGATCAAGTTTTAGAGGTTAGGGTTTAGTTTTACAAAAGTTAGGGTTTAAATACTATCATTCAGCACCAGGGCAATTTCAGTCAATAGAGTTTTAGATTTTAGGATAATAAAAGTATTTCAGAGGCCAAGGTTGTTCTTAGCTCACCTAGGATCATTGAGAGTAGTGTTAAGTTCAAAATTCTAGTTTAAATCTTTGTGCAAGCCAACTGCACCAGCTGCAAAGTGCATCAGCATAGCATATCAGCTTTTGAGTTAGCAACTTTAACTTTGAATTTTTCTCATTTCCTTTTAGAGTTTTACAAATCCTTTTAGCTAGGTTGATTAGAGTAAGCTAGGTGAGTCTATTTTCAAAATATCAGCACTTTAAGTCTAAAAATAAGCTTGATAGCTTATAAGGAAAAAGCTAAAAAACTGTTTCATTAAAACCTTGTATTTTTCAGCTTCATTTTCTTTCTAAACTTGTTAAGTATAGGTTAATTTTAGTTTAAATCTCCTTTAAGCACATCTTAATCTTCAATAAGCATTTTTTAGTTTTAATTTTCATCAAGTTTTGAGCTCTCAATAAGCAAAAATTCAAAAGATTAAGCAAAATAGCACTTACTGTGACAGAATCTCATTTGCTTATTTTGCAGCTTAATCTTTGGTCTAAAGTGGAATGTGCCTTTGTTAAAGTTGTTAGGATTAAGCTAATAAGCAACTTTGTAGTTTTAAGTTTTTGCTAATTCTCAAAATTTAATAAGCCAAAAATTAGAAATAAGCTAGGGTCTGTTTGGTGATTTTCTTAAACCTCAGGGGTACCCGTTTACATTAGATTGTAAATTTCTAGAATTTCGCCCGCCTACCCTTAACTTTCCTTTAGTTCACTTTCTACCCTGTCTTTTCTATTTTCTTTTAATTTCCTTTTTATTATTAAAAGTATTAATAGTAATTAGGTTAAATTTTTAATAAATCCAATTAGTTGAAAAATAAAAAGTAGAAATTAGGGCTTTTATTTTTTATAACTTTCTGCACCTTTTTAGTTTCTAAAAATCATTTTTCCATATTTTTCTCATTAAATTTGTATTTTCTAGGTATTAAAATAGTTTTTAGTCATTACTTTTTCTTAGATAAATCATAAAAAAATAAGAAAAATATTGAAAAAATTAAAATCTTTTTGCATTAATTTTCATTTTTATATCTAGTATTTTTGAAAATAAAATAAAAAAATTTAGTGTTAATTTTTAGAAAAAGTTTATTTTTGTTAATTAATTAAATCTTAGAAAATTCATAAAAAAATCTAAAAATTAATAAAAAAATATTTTTCTTTTTGACAAAATTTTCTTTTGTCATTTAGTGTCTAGGAAAAATACAAAATTTAGTGTAGGCTTAATTTTTCTTAAATTTCAGTTTTAGACCCCGTTTTTTTATTACCGGTAAGTTTTTATTTACCGTTTTCTTTTCGTTTTACATTTCAAAACTACTCCGTTTTAGTTCTAGTTTTCTTTATTTTTCAAGTTAAGTTAATTAGAATTTAATTTTGATTTTTAAGTTAATTTAGCATTTATTTTCTAAATTTTTAGTATTTTAGGATTTCCTTATACCTAATTTTGTATCCCGTAGTTTTTAAGATCCCCATTTCCTATACTTGTTGCCCGTGGAAGATTAAAATAGGTATTTATTAATTAAAACATTTAGTTTTTTAATTATATCAGTTTTTCCATCATACCATGATAAATTTCCATTGCCAAACCATCGTTGGGACATACGACCTCGGAATACTCTTCCGATCTTTTTATCATTATTTGCCTATAGTAGTATTTAATACTATACTATTTTGCACCAACCAATTTTTGGCCTCGCCAGCCCTAGGGGGAGGCATTTGCTACGATTTCTATCCAACTTTGATCTAAACTTATCTTATTATTAATATATCATATTAAAAAACACAAAAATATTTTTCTTTTCTTTTTATTAGTACATATCATATAAAAAATTATTAAAAAACCAAAAAAATCAAAAAAATAAAAAAATTGTCCATAAAAATTAAAAATCACTAATTGGTAAAATACCAAAATATAATATTCTCAACTGAGGTATTATCATAATAAGTTCCGGTGAACTGCTGAGTTCCCAATCGAACTAAAGATTTAAAACTTGCCTTCTGGTGTCATCTTACGATATAACGGCTCACACTCATTTTGATAAACAAACTATAAAGTGGGTATAAGGAGGGTTGTTCCTAGGAACTACGACCCGAAAGGAGAAATAAGCTTCGCGCTATCCAACTCCCTCCGCTACCTGTGCGGTTTTCCATTTCTGAGAGCTTGACCGGAAGTAAGATTGATTATCAGGTTTAAGTTGTCTATCTGATTTTGTCCAATTGTGAATTATGTTGTTAATAAATCCAAAAAACCAAAAAAATAATCTTCTTTTTCCTCTTAAACGTTTAATTCTTTTCTTGTCCCTCTTATTTGTTTAATTCTGATGGAGTCTTATCTCTGTTTTGAATGTGTAGGGTGTGGACAACCGACGGATAACTCTTATTGTTATTCGTGCACGTGCCAACAGTGCGGTTGTCGTCTCATTGATGGAGTTTGTCTTAGTTGTACTTATGGAAATGGAAATCAGTCTAAGTGTTAATTATGAAAATATTTTGTAACA
>BQNB010013389.1:69520-77275 GCA_026074375.1 Tanacetum coccineum | reverse complement strand
CTTCATCCCTACCCAAGAGACAGATAGTATGGAAACCCTTACCTGGTTATACATAAAAGAAATAGCCTCTCGGCATGACGTTCCAATATCAATCATCTCGGATCATGACAGTTATTTCACGTTCAGATTCTGGCAATCATTGTAGAATGCTTTGGGTACTCAGTTAGACATGAGTACGGCTTATCATCCCGAAACCGATAGACAAAGTGAAAGAACCATCCAAACACTCGAAGATATGCTTCGAGCCTATGTTATAAACTTTGGAAAAGGATGGGAAAGACACTTACTATTGGCAGAATTCTCATACAATAACAGTTACCATGCCAGTACTAAGGCATCACCATTCGAGGCACTTTATGGTCAAAAGTGCAAATCATGTTTTAAGATTACCAAACTTTAGCGGACGCCATTAACATAGCCTAGAGGCTAATGGATCAGGTAACAAAGCACACTCTGGTGCAAGTATCAAGTGATCACAAACGAAAGTTTGACGACAGAATAACTTTCAACAACAACTACCACAACAATAACAACTACCGTAACACCAACACCAACAACCACTACAATAATCACCAACCATAATAGAACAGAAGACAGGAAACCTTCAAGTCTTATCCTGCCACCCCAACTGAAAACAATGGGTACATTGGAAACCATCCTTTGTGTAAGAAATGCACTCTGCATCACACAGGACCTTGCACTGTCAAGTGTAATACTTGCAACAAGGTGGGTCATCTGACCAGGAATTGCAGAAACAAAGGACCAGCCACTGGAAGCAATCAGCAACCAGTATTGGTAATTTGTCATGCCTGTGGAGAAAGAGGACATTATGCAAGTCAGTGCCGAAAGACCACCAACAACAACGCCTAGGGAAGAGCCTACATGTTAAGGGATAGGAATACTCACCAAAACCCAAATGTAGTCACGGGTATGTTTCTCCTAAACCAACATCTAGCTAGAGTATTATTTGATTCTGGAGCCGATAAAAGCTTCGTGTCCATATCTCTTGCCTCTATGCTAGATATTCCACCCATTACAATAGATACCTTTTATAATATCAAAATGGCTGACGGAAACCTAGTAAGCACAAACACCGTTATTCAGGGTGCAACTCTGACTTTGTTAAATCAACCTTTCGAAATTGATCTCATGCCAATTAAACTCGGTAGTTTCGACGTTGTCATTGGTATGGATTGGTTATCCAAGTATCATGCTAGAATCATCTGTGATGAGAAAGTCGTCCACATCCCAATCGAAGGTGAAACTTTAATCATCCGAGGTGATCGAAGTAAAACTCGACTAAGCCTCATATCTTGTATAAAAACCGAAAGGTATATATCCAGGGGATGTTAAGTTTTCATAACCCAAGTAATGGAGAAGAAGTCAGATGAGAAACGACTGGAAGACATACCGATAGTCAGAGAATTTACAAAAGTTTTTCTTGAAGATCTACCTGGCCTACCCCCAGTTCGTCATGTAGAATTTCAAATTGACTTAATTCCAGGGGCGGCACCTGTAGCCCGAGCACCTTATAGATTAGCTCCTTCAGAAATGCAGGAACTATCTAACCAACTTCAAGAATTAGCAGACCGAGGTTTTATCTGACCAAGTACCTCACCTTGGGAGCTCCTGTCTTATTTGTCAAAAAGAAAGACGGATCCTTCAGAATGTGTATCGATTACCGAGAGTTAAATAAACTTATTGTAAATAATCGTTACCCATTACCCAGGATCAATGACTTATTTGACCAACTTCAAGGTTCGAGTGTCTATTCGAAAATCGACTTAAGATCAGGCTATCATCAACTGAAAGTAAGGGATGAAGATATTCCCAATACTGCTTTCAGAACAAGATACGGACACTACGAATTTCAAGTGATGCCATTTGGTTTAACTAACGCACCAGCTGTATTCATAGATCTTATTAATCGTGTGTGTAAACCATACTTGGATAAATTTGTAATAGTGTTTATCAATGATATTCTTATCTAATCTCATAACAAAGAAGAGCACGCAAATCATCTGAGAATAATCTTGGAATTACTCAAAAAGGAGAAATTATATGCCAAGTTCTCCAAATGTGATTTCTGGATCCATATCGTGCAATTTCTTAGACACTTAATTGATAGTCAAGGACTTCATGTTGATCCCGCCAAAATTGAAGCAGTTAAGAATTGGGCATCTCCTACTACACCCACAGAAATACGTCAATTCTTAGGACTTTCCGGCTATTATCGGAGATTTATCAAAGATTTCTCAAAAATTACAAAGTCTTTGACGGAATTAACCTAGAAAAACAAAAACTATATCTGGGGCGAGGACCAAGAATCAGCTTTCTAATTACTAAAACAGATGCTTTGTGAAGCTCCAATCTTAGCATTACCAGAAGGAAACGATGATTTTGTCTTTTACTGTTATGCATCTCTTTAAGGTCTGGGAGCAGTGTTAATGCAAAGAGAAAAGGTTATTGCATATGCATCCCGACAACTCAAACCTCATGAAGAAAACTATACCACTCATGATCTCGAATTAGGAGCAGTAGTGTTTGCTCTTAAAATTTGGAGACATTACCTATACAGTACAAAGTGTACTGTGTTCACTGATCATAAAGTCTTCAGCATATTCTTAATCAGAAAGAGTTGAACATGAGACAACATCGTTGGTTAGAATTGCTTGCAGACTACGATTGTGAAATTCGTTATCACCCTGGAAAGGCAAATGTTATGGCAGATGCCTTAAGCCGAATCAAACCACTCCAAGTTAGATCATTAGTCATGACCATTCATCCAAAATTACCATCACAAGTCCTCTAAGCCCAGAATGAAGCACTCAAAGAAGAAAACATCAAAGCTGAGAACCTATGAGGAATGGACGGATGGACAAAAGCATTGGAATTACGCCTGAATGGAATGTTGTATTAAAAACCGAAGCTGGTTACCCTACTTTTGTACTCTGAGAGACTTAAAATCATGCGTGAGTCCTAAATCAAGTATTCCATCACCTAGGTTTGACAAGAAGTATAAGGATCTAAGAAATATATTGTGGGCCTTACATGAAGGCAATCCATCGCTGAATATGTCTGGAAAATGTTTGACATGTTTAGAGTTAAGGCAGAATGTCATGAAGCTATCCGGCTTTATGGTACAACAGAGATTCTATGTAGAAGTGGGAGGAATACATAGACTTCGTTACAAAACTGCCAGACATCAAACGGGACATGACACATCCCGGGCATTGTCGATCCCTTAACAAATCCGGCACCATTTCATCCTACCCGAGAGACAAATATATGCGAAAACCCTTACAAGGTTGTACATCAAGGAAATAGTCTCCCGACATAGAGTGCCAATATCTATCATCTCGGATCGTGATAGTCATTTCACATCCAGATTCTGACAATCATTACAAAGTGCTTTGGGTACTCAATTAGACATGAGTATGGCATATCATCCCGAAACTGATGGGCAAAGTGAAAGGACCATCCAAACACTTGAAGACATGCTTTGAGCCTGTGTTATAGATTTTGGAAAAGAATGGGAAAAACACTTACCATTAGTAGAATTTTCTTACAATAACAGTTACATGCAGTATCTAAGGCAACGCATTTGAGGCATTTCTGGTCGAAATGAGATCAACTGTTTGCTGGGCAAAGTTGGAGTGTTCAACTTACGGGACCAAAAATAATCCATGAAACCACTAAAAAGATAATGCAAATTCGACAACGCTTGCAAGCTGCAAGAGATCGGCAAAGAAGTTACACCAATGTAAGGCGAAAGACTTTAGAATTTCAAGTTGGAGATAGTGTTATGTTAAAGTGTCACGCGTAAGGTGTCATCGATTCGGAAAAATGAGGAAAGCTTAATCCCTGGTAAATTGGTCCATTCAAAATCTTGGAACGGATTGGCCAGTGGATATAACTTGAGGCTTCCTGAAGAGATCAGTAATTGTCCCAATATTTCCACGTTTCTAACTAAAGAAATTGCTTATCTAACGAATCCCTGTCATTCCATGAAAGGAGCTTCAACTCGGATGACAAAAATCAACTTTGTGGAACGAACTAGTGGAGATTTAGATCGTGATGTCAATCAACTAAAACAATCATATTCTTAGTCCAAAGTAAGATGGAACTCTAAAAGAGGACCAGAATTTATGTGGGAACGCGAAGATCAAATTCGTGCCAAGTATCCACATCTGTTTTCAAACATCACTCCGGCACCAACTCAAAATATTGGGATGAGATTATTTTAAGGGAGGGAGCTATAACTACCCATTAATTTTCTCACTGTAATTATCAATCTATTAATAAATAGATGCACTGTATATCTCTTATTATATATACCACCTTTTTACAGGGAATTTTTTTGCTTTATTCCATTATGTAATGTGGTTTACATAACTAAAGTAAACGAGCTCACGCAACCTCTACCAATGCCATCTATATCTATGTTTATATCATGTAAACATCCTAATATGTCAAGTCTATATCTTAATATCATTTTTACCAAGTACATTATCCATTTAACTTCATTTGGCACCCGTTTTATCAAATAGACTTTATCCATTAACATTTATATCAAAACCCTAATTATATGTAATGTATACATATAAAATGAATGTGCAAGCCTTCAAGCATGTGTACAAGTGTACAATGCACAACATTTGAATATCTTTTCCCTCCTAAATAAAGTTACAACTTTCTAAAGCCCAATGTACAAGTCAATAATGCAAGAAAACCAAACTAGGTTATTTTACCTCCTAAATCACTTTAGTTTCTTACTACCTCTTTAGCATAAGGTACAAACACTTAATGCATGACTCTTAAACCCTAAACCTAAACCCTAAGTCATCCTAAAACCCTAATCTAAAACTCTAAACCCTAAATGAAACCCTAAAACTCTAATTTCATTTTAAACCTAAAACTAAACCCTAAACCTTAATCCTAAATCCTAAACCTCAATCCTAAACCCTAACCTTAATCCTAAACCTTAAACTATCCTAAACCCTAACCCTAACTCGAATTAAAACCCTAAACCCTAAGCCGAAACCAAAACCAACCCGACACCCTTTATTTCTTTTTAAACCCATTTTTAAGTTAAGCTAGCTCCTTGACACCTCTATGACCTCACTACCATGTCACCAAGTAGTCACACAAGCACCTTACAAGCACCTCCATCACCTTACTGGTCCCAAGTTTCTTATCACTCCTTGTCACTCATTGTAACAACCCCCTCAACACCCTTCGTCCCTAGCAATGTACATCAATTATGCCTACAATACTCATCACTAGCCTTCCTTAGTCACCATTCTACAACACTTGATCCTTACATCAAGATAACTTGGGCACTAAGGGTCATATGAGCCCTATATATAGCCGAAACACACACTCTTTTAAATCACACCTCAAAACTCATCAAACATACAAATGGAGTCTTAAACAAGATCAAGGGAGACCAAGGAAGATCAAAGAAGGAAGAACTCAGCAAATTTGGAGCCAAGAATCAAGAAAAAGAAGCCATTGAAGGCGAGGCGTACAAACTTAAACAACCCATTTTGACCCATTTTAGCTCAAGTAAGCTCAAAATCTTGTTCAATAAACTCAAAATCTATTTTAGAATGTTAATAAGACTCCTAAGATCCTATATGAACTCTTGTTTAAGCCTTGAATCCTCGAACCCATGCAATTTTGGTTAAAACCCTAAAAACGACCCGTTTTGATTTTCTAGCTAACGAATCCTTTTTCTAAACTTTTGTTAGGTTAGAACATCTTATTTTAGCTTATACTAATAAGCTATAACCTGCAAATATCAATTGGAACCCTAAAATAAGCTTGCATGGCTTTTTGGACTTGATTTGTAAATCATTTCATGCAAAGGGGTATTTATCGGTAACTTTCTTAATTTTTATAACTTAGAGGGAGCTGAATTGTCATTATTCCAAAGTATAACTATATGGACCTATCTTGCGGCAAGGTTTCAAAGTGAAAGGTTTAATCTTTATTATATTATATTATTATACAGGACTAACTTGTAAAAAGAGTTATAAACCAAGGGTATTTTGCCATTTTTTGTTTCTTAAAATATAAAAATATAATTTTTTTATAAAAAATTATAAAAATAGATATTAATATTATAAACTCAAATTTCAATAAAACCCGACACTGTTACGTGAATCAAAACCACCTTATTCGGGGGGTCTTGGTTGATCAAACCATAGAAGATGAAACATGGTTGTAGTGAGAGAAAGTAGAGTGAGAAAGGGAATGAACTATGTGTTTTATTAAGATAAGAATGAAGTTTACACAATGATTCAATGAACCCCTCATGGAGAGGCATGAGGGGTATTTATAGCCTAACACAAAGCTATCTATACCACATATACAATAATAGTCCCTGTGTATAGCAGTTGGTCTATAGCTAGTCCAATTTACGTGTAAGACGCAACTTTACAAATAGTAAGTAACAAACTCCCTTCAGATGGTGTCATACGTGTATTGGTTACATATGTTTTATACAAGAAAACAATAAATTATTGATAAGGATTATCAACACATACAATGAATCAATATTCCTTGAGATTGTCTATAGCGACCCTTGATCTTCTTGAATACTCAGCTCTACTTTTTCTTCAGCTTGTAGGACGAACACACTGTACTTCATTACTGTAAGGATACTTCTTGACATGGATTCAACACCTTGCTTTTAACACTATGGTCATCTGAAAGTTCTGAATCGCTGCATGCATGAAAAAACTTCATTTTCCTGCACTTCTGGTAATGTTGAAGTTTTCTAGAATATACTTTTCAATTTTTCATCTTGAAGTTCCCTTATCCGAATACTTCGGCTTTGATATGAATTATGCTCTGAACTTCTTGTGCAGTATCTAGTTGAGTTTTTACTCCCTCTCAACTAGTAGGCTCTTTTTCTTCAGCTCCCTCCCAAACAGACACCCTTGAGACTGATTAAGAATCAATGCACTAGTCTTGAGTCATACAACCTCCTCCAGCTCGGCTCAAAGATCTCCTTTCTCATTTAGGATACTATGTGGGAGGGGATGATATCATCAACATTATCTCACTTAGGAACCATTTCAGACTTGTTTGAATTCAGCCTAAAGTACACACTTTATCCCTTTTCCGAAGTCAAAACCGTAGCACCAAAATCAATTAAGACACCCAAAAAATGCCACTTTGTCCATAGAAAGTACAGATATAATTGCTACACCAAGTCAATTATGTCTCGGTGTATGCAATTTGTCCCTCTATGAGTTCTACATGGTAACTCAAGTCAATAATTCGGATGTACCATTTAAATTGTTTCCAAAGTCAACTAAGTCCCGAGTGAAAGCAATTTATCCTGCTGCGTAGTTGAAACTATAACATCTAAACGGTAACATAAAGAATCAAATAAGTAACCTGATGGACACATTGCTCCTCTTAGGATGAGACTAATGAGAATCATCTACATATGTGTACATTCATATGTCAAAATGGAATGGCTTATTAGCTTATAGCACTGTGATTGCTATGCTATGCTATGTGAGAAGATGTTGGTACTCTCTTTACAAATCTCTCTTGATAAACCCAAACTAAATCCCCTTATCTATTATGTAGGCTAAAATTAATGACACACTGATGGAGACAACCCGATAAAACAAACCCGAGAATGAAGCAAAAAACACCAAATAACTTCAATCTCAACTAAGTAACATCGTACAAAAACCCCGTAGTCATTAAATTTCAATAATAGCCATTATGAAT